>JAHXRV010007679.1:0-47216 GCA_019904355.1 Psilocybe tampanensis
ACTATAGGGCATTCTATTAAACTCTGTAAATTGTAATTTTCCCCTAGCTTGACGAGACCATCTACCAATAGTTATTCTGCGTTATGTTCTGTGTGTTTCTTACGCCTCGCTAGAACATCAATGGTGTACTTTGTGTGAGAAACCACGGGTAGGAATGCATTTACCCACTGACTCAAGTGTGGGATTCGTTCGAGTTGTGATTGTTCGTTCGGCGGACCGCGAGGTATATTCTGCAATTCACTAGGGTGTTCAACGTTTCTATGAGTGTGTCAGGAGGTTCCTTCTGAGTTACGCATTACATATCCTGAAGTTTCACCTCGTTGTTTATATTAGTTGCTCTGATTTCGACAGATATATTGTATGGATCGCTCCCTCTTTCCTCCTGCCGCTGCCAGGTATAACTCCTAACGTGGGTATTTTCCGTGGTATTATTTTTCTAGGACCCATTCTCTACCGTCCTCGTTCCAAACTGTGTCCTGTCCAGGTACTCGACATTCTTTTAGATTGTGCTCCACTGTTTCTGGAACTACATAATGCGCAGTGATGTTTTCCAAGTCAGTTTCTATTGTATATGAGCCTTGGATTGTCTTCACGGAAAATCTCTATGCCTTTTTATGTCTGAGATTGCATTCCTCCGGATTGTGGTATCATCTCGCGTTTCCCCTATGATGTCCTGTATTATGTGCCAGATGATGTCTAGACTTCAACTCGCATTTTCTGTGTTATCCCTTGCTGCGCCATCATATATATATGTTTTTCTAGAGAGAGCTGGGTTTGGTATCTCAGAGGAAGTCCCCGCCAGGAACTCCCCGTCATCAGGTGCTTGGGAGACCTGTCTCTAACTCCCGCACCATTAGAAGGACCCCGCCATGAGATTTCGATGGTCGCACACCCTCTAGAGGCTGGACCCGGATTTTCTCTCTGGTTAGGCCAAAGCCGCGACAGAAAGAGTTTAAAGATAGGTTTTACTACTGTTTATAAAAAAGTAACTAATAGGTAAACTGGTTCATCAGTTCCGGGTCAAAAAACACATTGTATCGATGCATGTAGGGTAACTTTTTCTGCTCATTCCGATTGATGTCGAACCCAAGAAATTGCTCATTTGAAAGATGATTATCATTGTGGTATACAACCTTTATAATCACTTTGACACAGACAACACCCAGAGTAAATGGCGAGTTGAATAATGCTATCACTTTGAACTTAGACAGAAGAGTAGGCCGCCTATCTAGTGGAATCTGTAGCATTAAATTTATTTGGAAATTTCGACAGCCATTTCACGGATGCTCAGTCAAGATACAGTTATGTGAGGTTACGTGCTTGTTAGAATTGAAGACATATGACGCAGCCAGGCTGCCAAGTCGATCGAAGAACAATGCATAATGGGTCAAGGTCAAATGAGGATTCACGGAACCAAAACTATTAATAGATCTATCTGAAGAAGAAGGCACGTGATGTTGGAATTCCTGTTATCGATCAAGCCAAGATCGATCTCGCAAAAAGGACCAACACCCAAGCCGGCAATCTTCTCTGAGAGAGTACAGATTCCGAAATAACCGGCCCGTTATGACCTCAAGAATAGGTATTCAATGTATCGAGAACACCAAGTCGCGCTTTTAACCATTGAAAAATAATCCAGAATTGGGGACTCATAAGGAAGAAGTCCAAAAATTAGCCAAGGAATGGGACGAACTCCCTGAATTCATAGACAAACGACAAGGATCGACAGTTTTGAAAGCCTTGTTGGAAAGGAAAAAGCCATTCCTCTACGCTCGCGGGATTTTTGAGGAGACAGGTATGGTTCCCCAGTCACACGTTAGATGGAGTTGAACCCATTGAAAAAAATACAGACGGAATCCCTCTTCGTGTGATTCCCCTTCCGGCAAGGACACCGACGATGACAGTGGCCGATATCATGAACGACATATACAACTCTGAAGCCAAAAACCCTATAGACGCATTCAACAGAAAAGGATATAGCATCGACACGCCCCCCGGGTATCAGCTCGCAAACGACATGATGCAGTTCATACTGACGCCCACTGCCACTACATACCGAAAATCCAAGGGAGCTCTGTCGGTACCCCCTGATTTCCGACACGAAAACAGAAGAATTAATAACAAGTCAGCGCTCAAGAGGGTGACTCTCCCCCAAATGTTCATTCCAGCCCCGATGGAGTGGCGCACTGCATTTGTACCATGTGGATCATTCACCGCTATTCACCACGACACATTTCTGGATGCGCAGGTGATGGTTCACCATTTCGGCAAGAAGGTATGCCGCTCTTTATCGATTATAATTTATGGCAATTTCTTAAAAATATAATGCTGCGTTGCGATAGATCTGGATCTTGGGGCCTCCTGAGGCACATACTATGCACCTTTACGTGGACCTCTGCAAGGAGAGTGGACAGAAAGAAGAGCCCGATACCGCTACATTTGTGCGAGAGTCCGACAATCTCATTGTGTGGGTTGTTGACGAGCCATGCATGTTTTGGCTTCCCCCACATTGCTTCCATTCCGTGATCACTCTCCAGCAAGCCTGTCATGGTGGAAGTAACTATTTCTCTTTCCTTTGGAAAAAGGAGATAGACGCCATTTTAAAGTATGCCTGTGATAATATGCGGGACTACCTTCCCCGAACGTTGGCAAAAGGTCGGATACAGGACGAGTCTAGAACGCTGGAATTATGGATTGAATCGGGGCAGAAAACAGGATTTACCACAGAGGATTTAGATTTCATGCAGAGGTGGATCCATTTTGTCGACGAACTCAAACTACATACCACTCCATGTTGAAGAGGACGGTGGACTGGGCTCGGGGATATTAGCTTAATGCAATGAATGCTTTCATGCATCTTATGGTGTATGTATAATTTATAGGAGAAAATCCATGGTAGTTTTATCTATCCATGATTATTCCATGTCTGCGCGAGTGTCTCCGTATTCAGAATTGTTGGACGGCAGGTGCTCGGTGATCAAGGACTCCGGAGTTTCAACACCGGTTTCTCTATGTTTGTAAACATTTCAATTCTTGGATTCAAGTGATGCTACACCACAAAAATTTATGAAGGTGTGAGATTTAAAATATTCTGGGCGAGTTTTTTCTCCAGAGACAATTCCCAGGTCGCGAGCGGCGACACCTTTGATACCTCGCACGCGTCTATATTTGAAACCCCGGCCATTGCTTCCGCAATCACGTGAAGGTTGAATATTTGGGTGGCGCTTTTTTGATCTTGGTTTTCCTTCCATACCTTTCTCCCCGTTCTATTTAATCATGATCTCCTCCCAAGGTATATGTTTATGACAGTTACGGATAACATTAAACTCATGAACTTACCATTTTTGCAATCCCGATATGTACAACGATTTTAGGATCTAATGAGGCTCTCCACCGAGATGAAATCAGAGCCCTCATCCAGGAATGGTCCAAGGTTCCCGATTACACCAATCGGTCTGAAGGATTGAAGGTTCTTAACTCGATACTTGAAAGAAAAGTTCCATTCATATATGCAGAAGGGACTTTTTATGACCCCGGTATTCTTGTTGGGAATCATGTCAAGTTTGCCAGCGTCTAACCACAGAGTCTTAAAACAGATGTTCCCTTTTGTGTTGACGAATTTATTCGAGAACATGTTCCGATGAACGTAACCGACATTTTGAACGATATTTACCAGGTGAAAAAAAGCGCCGGAGTAAACGCTTTCGATTTTCAAACTGGAACTTTGATGGAGGAGGAAAAGACACCTTCTGGCCGAATCATTGCAGACGCACTGATTAAATACTTATCCAGACCCTGTTCTGAAACATACAAACAAGGAAAGAGCGCTCTATCCGTTCCCCCAGATCCGAATCACATACGCAGGAGAATCACCAATTCAACTGTTTCTACCGTTTTGGACAGTATGGACCTCGGGTCCACATTCACCCCCAACGACGTTGAGTGGTCAAGCGGACTGGTTCCTGCGGGTACTTACACTCCGCTTCATCATGATACGATAGTTTGTGGACAGGTGATGGTACATCATTTCGGAAAAAAGGAAAGTCTCTCCCTTCTCAGAAGAAACGGGATTTTTTACCCCCCTGGACAGATCTGGCTGCTTTTCCCCCCAACAAAAGAGTGTTTAAACATGTACATGGATATGTGCAAGGTTGACGCCGACAACCATCTGGACACTGCGGAGTTTGTGTCCAAATGTCCCAGCTTGATTGTGTGGGTGGTGGAAGACCCATGCATGTTCCTCGTCCCTCCCCATTGCTTTCATTCGGTGATGACCCTTCAAGACGCATGCCATGGTGGAAACATATACTTCTCCATGTTTTGGGCTCAACAAATCTTCGTGATCTTGAAGGAAATAATTCAACGCGTAGACGATTTCCTCCCTCGAATGTTGATCCCTCTTCGACTGTCCACCGACTCTCATATCCTGGAATCATGGGTAAAAACCATCGAAAAGGACATCACCAAAGAAGAACGGAAATTTATGAAGATTTACACTATCTTTACGGAGGAGGTCATAAAACGCTGCCACCCATCCCACTGTTGATAATGTGTGATTTATTTTAGTAATTTATCCAGAAAAGCACTGTAATTTACATTCTCTGAGACAAAATTGAGTAGAATTGTCCACTGGGTCAAAGTAAAAAAGTGAAGGGAAAAAATATTCCTAACTAGCCTTGGCGAAAAATATTTCCATCAAGTTCCATTGTAAAAATTGTACACATTCTAAACGATGATTTTGTGTAATTTTCAGTCCCTTCAACCATACTACTTATACAGGTTATTTTTGTGCGTCTTTCTCCCGACCCATGGTCGACGAGGAGTGGGAAGGATTATTTTTTGGGCCCTTTGCACGTGCTGTAAGTATTTCATCTCATCTCATTTCGAAATATACAGTGTGTCCGTGATGAACCATTGAAATCAAATGTTTAATGTTCATAAAAAATTAGAAGTTGTCTGTCAGCAAGACTGCAGAGCCGAAGAGGAGCGAGGCATGTCTAATGAGACTACGGCTTGGTGTTCCAAGTGATACAGGGAAAATCCATGTGTCATTGGAGAAACCGATGGGATCGAAAGCAATCACCACCCAAAAAATAAAAGAAAAAAAAGTGTGCGTGTCTGGTCCCTCAAACTTCAGAATTTTGCAGTCCAGATGGCTGAGACACTCGTAGACTCAGTCCGGAATCGGGCCGGGAATGACTCCTTCAGCATTGATAATCAATCACGTGTTTTTCCACAAAATCGCGTTCACTCCGATGTCTGTCCAACATTCCAAAATCCATATCAACTCCCTACCTTGAAACAACCTTGAAACTATGAATTCCTCTTTCAAGAGAACAGCTACCTTCCGCTCTTTCAGATTCGATTCCGTGGAGAACTTGGAAAACTCCTGCCTAGAGGCCTTTGGGGAACAAAACCCAAAATTCAAGGTTTGGGTGTGGATCTCCACATTCCTCTTCACCAAAACTTAACTTGTGGCTTTTCTCCTAGAAACTAACTTCCGGGCTAATAAAATTCGACAAAGAAATATCTGAGAACATCCCTTCACGCAAGACTCAGAACTTCAACGCAATGGAGTTCTTCAAAAAGAAATTCTCCATGAATTCCACTTTTGGTCTTGAGGCTGAAACACCACAGTGTGAACGCTTCATGATATCGGCATTGTTTTCTCACCGTCTGGTTGATGTGGCAAGAACCTGCTACGAGATTTCCCAAATCGACAACGATGTGAATGTCCTCACGACGCTTCCTCAGAACTACTCCCCGGACACCTCACCCTACGTATGTCTGGGTCTTACGTCAGGGAAAGGGGGGCAGAGTTTGCACGGGCAGTATTCTGATTTGGTATGTACTACTTGTATTCCCTCTCCACTTATTTTACTTAAATATTTCTATCCCAGGCCCAAAGGGAAGACATGTTTACTCAAATATGTGACGAGGCGAAGGAAATTTTCCGGCCCGAGGAAAACATAGTCCAAAATACACCGATAGAGAATGTTCATGAATGGAATTCCGACGAGGCTACTGGTTCTCTCTGGAGGAGGTTTTCAGGGGAGGAAAAGGTATCTGAAAAGAGTACGATTTTGTGTCATATTCTTGCAGCTGCTTTCCACATACACATTCTTTTGAAAACGGTATGTTCAGTACCTCACTGAAAGAAGATATGAGTTGATGAATCTATGAAACAGGGGGATATCGTTTTACCTTCCGCCAGTGTGTTGAAAAATCACACAAGCCAGAATGATAGAAAGGCAACCAAGCGTTCCTACGAGAATCCATTATGGTTCGCCTTGGCTACATCCCCGATATTTCTTCTGTTTCCCGTGTCTAGCAAGTTACTCTCTGGGATTTCAGGAAACACCTTTTTCCAGGTAGCGATTTTTTCATCATGTCTAAACAATGAAAGGATAACAAAATTTCTACATTGCAGATGTGGTTGACGCCTGGATACATACATTCGAAGGCTCAGTATTGGATAGATAGCGCCCTTTGGAATTGCATATTCCAGATTGCATTTGGTGAAGAACCCACCTCGGAACTTGGAAGGTTCTTCGAAAAATACTCCGCTATAAAGGAAAGACTGAATGGAATGAGTGGGTTTATGTTCTTATTTAACTCATATACACTTCCTTCTGACTATAGCAGACGAAAAATGTCAGATACCTTTGGGTAAGAGTTGGAAATATATGATTTATTCATTGATTCAGGCTCATTTATTCATCTTAGTTATCGATGGTCGGTGTTCCTGCTCCGTTAGGTCATTTGAAGGGTCTAATTTTTTTTTTTTCGCTTTTCAGTGGAAATTGAAGAACCTCGCGATCAAACAGAACCTAAAAAGAAGAGAAAGCGAGGGAAGACTCAAAGTCAGTCTCTATTTTTATTGAACGAAAATCTTATCCCTTGAGTTTTGTTTTACCAACCACCGGCTCATGACCTGGTCTTTTCATATAGGGGAGGTCAATGATGATGGGCCGCCAAAGTCGTCTTCGAAGCGAAGAAAAGGTTAGTTCCGTTACGACCGTATTTAAATCAAAAGTGAATTCTGAATCTTAAAATTGACATTCTAGGTGGATCCAAAAACACACCACCAGATGAAAATGTAACACTGCAAGACGATGTCTCTACATCTGGAAATGGTGTGACCAGGCATGTCAGTGGTGAGATAGCATGAATCATTCTATAAACATTCTCTGTAACCCATCTTCAAATGACGATGAAGGTTCTCCTAAACCGATGGGATCACTCATTCTATACAGTGACACGGAACCATTTTTTCCGTCCAACAATGCTTTCATCGACACCATCCAAGGTTTAAGGGTTTATGTGCTAAATTTAGTGGGCTATGTTTACTGATACATTTTTAGGGCCATACGACCAGACATCTCCGCAGGAAGGGTACAGGGACTCATATTTTGGTGAGTGACCTTCCACGACCTGAAAATTTGAAATAAACCCTAAGATGTGTTAAAACTAGAAAATAAATTTTTGTCATTCTGATATATATCATCCAGCGATTTTGAAGATATGGAGAACCTATTGAATTTTGATGACATTGTAAATCCTATTGATGAAGAAACTTCCTATGGCGACATCGAACTCCCCACAGACCAAGGAGAGATTGGACCAAGTTCAGGCTGGAAAAAAAGTACGTCAATTTTCCAAGTGTTTCGAATTTTTATTCTCAACATCCTGAAACCGTTCAACCATTTGAAACTTTAAAAGGTCCTGCTGATGAATACTCTGATCTACCTCTTGTAGAGAATAAATCTTCCGCACCTCAAATCAAAATGAAAGTGGCAGAAATTGAACACCACCCAGTTTTACCCCTGTCCCCGTGCAGCAGACGCAATGATGAGGGTGAATCCACTGCCCTTCCCTCGTTTAAAGAATATTCCGATGTCCTCGGATCTGATGTTGAGATTCACGCCCCCAAGGTATGAATTCGTTCCACCAAAATCGTCCAGAATGGCTCATTTATTGTTCCAGGAGCCTGAAATGTGTTCATATATCAGAGAAGTTACACAGAATGAATGGGATGAGATGGAGGATCCAGAAAAACACTCTCAAATCAGCCGAGGAACCTTCTATATTTCTGGGCCTCCCACCGTCAACGCATCATTCGGAAGATCCATTCTTGTCCATGTTATCGGGTCCAGCACTCTTCCACTTCGCTTGAGGGGTGAGTATTTCTATAAAAAGTCGCTTCATAATGTTCTCATCATGACCACCACCAAGATTCTTCAATGATCGGGGGATCTGTGATTAAAGGGGATGTTAAAGCCATTCTGGATTCTTGTTCCAGTGAGAAACCGAAGCTTTATCATTCTTTCTTTATCCCAGCCAGCGTGCATTTCGTGTCTCCAAGCCCGATTCTGTCAACAGACCTTTGTTCATTTTCTGCCACATCGCACCTCCTCCATCATTCCGTTGAACATATGTCCTTCCCATTCTATGCACTTCGTTGGTCCTTCGTGGGTATAAAGGGATCCCGAACCCAGTTCTACTGGAGAAAGGACGGATTCGCCGATTTCTTTGAGGTGGTGACTGGAAGGGTTATCCTGTGGGTAGCTCAAGCCAAAAACGACTTTCCAACTCCGCCCATTTCCTTCTTGGAGGATTGGAGTGATCAAAATGACAACGGGAATTGCGGGGGTTTCGAGAAGTCTGTTATGAATTTGGGTTCCAGATGGTAAATTTCAACATATCTGCCGATTCTGTGGCGTTATATCTCACTACCTTCTGAAAAAAGTTATATTCCCCCGTGTACTCCATACTCTATCGAAGTACTGGAAAACACTGTATGCATGGGGGGTTCATTCTACAATTGGTCCGTGATTCGAAGGACCTGCACCGGAGTGTTCCAAACACTGTTCTCCACTCGGCGGGACACAGACATGGATCGATATACGGAGTCCAGATTGTTGCTGGGAAGAATTGTTGCTTTTTACCACCTTCACTATGTCATCGGAATATCACAAAATGGTGAGTGGACCACCCCTCCCCTCTTTTTTTTATTTTGGGGACTCACAAAAATTCAATAACAACTAAAAAGATCACGACAACCACATACCGAATCTAGAGGATTTCCAAGACTTGTTATCTCTTTTGAGTCTTCTCAACATCATTATCATCGGAAATATCCTTTGTCCCTCCCCATTCAAAGGAGATTCTGAAAAGGATGTGGTGGAAATGGCCATTTCTCTTTTGGTATTTTTGACCCACAATTACACCATCACCATTCGGAATCGCCCTGAATCCATGTGGGAAATATTCGGTGAATATCTCTGCTATAACCTGAGGTGTTTGATTCATCAAAGCAGAATTTACGAATTGGCGGGGAAGACGGGGTTTCCACGCCCACGGTATTTGGCAGAGAGGATTTCCACACGTTTTCATGGAAATAGATGGATCGCGGAAAAGATCAGGAGCCAACGCAGACGCCTTCCCATTGAAAACCCCACCTTCACATGGGACTTCGAGGGAAATTATGCCATAAACAGATCGGATGCCCCTAATGTTGGATTTATGGATGATAAAAGAGGTAAGTACATGTCTGTCCCCATGAAAACTTGTGTTGATCAATTCGTCCTCCAGATGACAAACAGATCGTCGTTTCGTTCGACGAATTCCATCCTCACAACAAAGAAACGGCACTCCTTTTATTGGCTCTTTTGAGAGGAATAGACAATGACTGAGTATTGGATTGTAAATTTTCCCTGGTAGATGTTTCGTAGTTATATTCCGATGCCTGATTACTTGGTGTACGACGGGTCACGTGGAAATGAAAATGCCCAACTCAATTACACGTGACTGATACGACGAAGTTTGCACATCATTGTCTTTGTTTACCCATCACTCCCCTTGTTTGTACATTGTTCCCCTCCTTATCGGAGACAATTTTTCTGTGTAGGACAGACTTCCTTGTACCCCTCTTTGACATGGTTTATGAAGATCCTCCAAATGAAATGAATGAAAATGAGAAATATTTTCACTTGTCCGCATTGTCAAGAATGACCTGTGTGGATGATGACGATGAGGAGATGATCTGGGAAGGAAATGAGGACCTGTTTGGTACGAAAACTCCCTTTTATTCTTATGATGATACTGGGGTAAATTACCTCCAGATAAAAACACAGAACCTGATCCTTACACCTCAGGAATTAATTATCCCCGAAAAATGGAATACATCTGTGCGTCTCTGATTCATTTTTGAAAATAACTGGATGCAGTGGTAATGACAATCGACCAGTAGGGGAGAATCGGGATTCTCTAACAGAACCTGGTATTCACTCCGATACAGCGAATTCTGCCCAAACAAAGGAACAAATAGGTGCGTCTCTTCTTTCTTTTTCGATACGGTGGTAATGAAAATCGACCAGTAGTTGAGAATGAAAATTCTCTAACAGAACCTGGTATTCACTCCGATACAGCGAATTCTGCCCAAACAAAGGAAGAAATAGGTGCATCTCTTCTTTCTTTTTCGATACGGTGGTAATGAACATCGACCAGTAGTTGAGAAGGAAAATTCTCTAACAGAACCTGGTATTCAGTCCATAACAGTGAATCGTCCCCGACAAAAGCAAGAAATCGGTATGTCTCTGCTTCCTTTTTGGAATTCAAAAAATCTAAACCAATCTCTGAAAAAGACGAGATCCTGTCACTCCCCTATTCTGGGAAGGCAACAAACACATTCAAATTTCCTCATTGCATTTCCATATTTCCCAACCAATCCACCGACCAAGTATGTGGGATGGATAACTTGAATTTCCTTGTTTCTTGGCAGCGGGAGGGAGGTGAGTCAACGACTCCTATATTTCTCTATAGTTTTAAAAAATTACGTTAAGGTCGGACAGAAAAACGAGAAGGTTCGTGTCGACTTCAAAAATTCTGCTTTTTGATATATCTTGACACTAAAAAGGACATGATTCCGTGAGTCTCAGAAACTGAAGATAAATGTGAAATTTATGTTGGTTTCAGGACCGTGACTCATCCGTTCTATGTTTGATAAAGGACGGGAGTAATTCATTGTTCCATAGTGCCTCACCCAAGGAAATTGAGAAAGTTTTCAGCCTCTTCCCGTCAATGGAAAGTTTCACATTCAAGACCTATTATCGCACAATTTAACTTTTCTTCTAGGCGAGGATCGTAACTGTGAGGCAGGGGGGATTTTCGTACAAGGAGACCGTAGACGCCTGGTTTGGGGTGCATCCGGATTCCTCTGTGATCATCATTGTGGTTAGAGACTCAGAAAATTTCGATTTCTCGGTGAGTTGTACGTTATTTTACCACTCAAATCGATTAATATTTCAACAGGACATAAAAAATCTGATAGATATCACTTGTGATGTGGAATCAGAGAGCAGGATGCGAGCTCTTTGTGTTATCGAACCTTGGAGTGCGCTCGACAAACCGCATAATTTGTCATCATTATGCATACCCGTGCAAAGGTGAGTGTGTGAATAGACGGATTTCGTCACATCTCATGAACATTGAATAGGGGAAATTTGACGTTCTCGGTCCATGCGACGTGGAGGGGGAGTTTTTCAGTCATTCTAAAACTAATCCTAGACCTTTCACAGACGCCTGAACGGAGTTCATCCACCGTTGATCTTTTCCTGAACAAGGGAAAAGTTTTGATGATAGATTGTCCTCCGAGAAACATAAGCGCAAGGTGCCGAGAGATTATTTCATGTGAAGTCGGGCACACATTTCGTGACTTTCCATAGGGTTTTTTTTCCTTTTCTTTCTTTTTATCAAATTTATTTTATGGGAAATTTTTGGAGCATACAAATTTTTTTGATTTAATCACTATCTTTACATGTACCAAAATGGAGGAAATTTTTGAGACTTGCCAGAATCTGAATGAAAGAGTTCACAACTTCCCAAGGTGTGCTGGAACAACTCAGGGACGTGACCGTGATCCCTCCCTGGTCACACCCAATTTCCAAATATAGACAACCCACATTTTTCAAATTTAGAAGAGCGAAAAGAACACCCTTCAACAATCCACCGACGACCTTCAAGCCCCAATCTTTTCCTCTATCATGTCCAAAAACAGCGTCATTCATGAAGTCAGTGACTCAGAAAATGAAGAGGTTTCCCGTTTCCCCGTTTTGTTATCCCATGACGGCATAGATCTACAGGTCTGGCAATTTTTCGAGAATGGAATTATCCTCACAGAGCCCACATATCTCCTTCAATTTCCCATGACCCGCATTTCGGCCCTAATCCTCGCCCTCTTTGACATCCTGTACTTATTTTGGACGACACGCCCGGATTCATCGGGATCCAGCCTCTATTCCCTTGACGTTGTTGATGAGATAATCCATCACTATAGGAATTTACGTGGCAAGATATCCGACACATTGAAGAACATGGCCCTTGGAAGAAAAAATGATCAAACACTAGATGTTATCCTTTTCCCATGGTTGAAGTGTGTATTCTACTTCAAGGATTTCACCCAGCAATCGTTATCGGAACTGGCGCAAAAACCATTTCCGACTGATTGCTTCGACTACAGTAAGACCCCAAAATTCTTGGATTGCACATTTTGATTTTTTTAAGCCATAGAGATTGTTCTAGAAAGTACACCTTTCAGGAATTACATTCATTATTTTGTCGAAAAAATGGGGGCTCGTCGGTGCCAAGGGTGTAGTTCTCGACGGAGCTGGACGTTTTTACTCGGGAAGAACGACTTGGACAAGTGCGAAGACCAACCTGACTTCAAAGGCATTCATATATTCGATTTCGAGATGGTCAGTCAACCTTGGGTGTCGTTGAAAAACGGTTCTTTTGAATTCCGACGGTGGCTCGGAGGAAATGCCCTCGGCTCTGTCCAAAACCAAATCTTGGCCAACAACAATGGATGGTTAGACGATGAGATAATCAACAGTTATATCCATATGTTGAACGAAGCCATTTCTGAAAGAAATGTTGTTGCTGTCACAAGCTTCCTTCTCCCTCACCAACGCTCCAAAGAACTGTACAACGCGATTCCCGGGACGGATGCGCAGAAACATATCGTTAATGTATGTTTGGGACATCTTGGAAAGGTGGGTGATTTTCTTCTCATTGTTCAAAAAAGTGATTCTCAGGATTTTTCAACAACCAGAACCCCAAAAAGATACCTATATCAGACACTAGAACACCTGCCGAACACTTCAACGAGTTTGAAATGATAGGATTTGCTTTCCATGACAAAAACCATTGGATCGCATTTGTGTTCTATCCTCAGAAAAAACTGGTTATCTCCATGGATAGTCTGCAATCAGTTACCCCGAAAGGACGTCTGTTGGAATTTTTAAGGGTATTTTATTTGTGCTTAATTCGACAATTATTTCTACTCACGAACTTAAAATTCAACAGGATGTCACACATATTTATGGGTTGGAAGGAAATTGGGAACTCCTTCAAAAGCAGGTTCCCCAGCAATCAGGGGGTTTTGACTGCGGTGTATTTTGCCTCCAGTTCCTGAAACTCACATTGTTAAAAAGGGAAATACCGTGTAGGTGGAGCCCTCAGGATGTGGAGAGTCTGAGAAGCATGATTCTTATGGAGTGTTTTGAAGGTCATTTGCGACTTTGAATTTAGGGTTATGTTCCATTTAAATAAACAGCTTTTTCATACCTTTCGTTATTTACTCCTGTTCCACTCCCGGAGTGTAAGTCAAGGAACATCAGTAGCTAGAATTGAGCAGTTTCACTGCTTCAAAATTTCTTTTTTGAGTTCACAGCACGTGAATGTTATTGAACTTGTGACTCGATTTCATGTCCCAAAGAAATCAGTCTCGATTCGAAGTATGTTACATCCCCAAATCATGGACCAGAAGATCAACTTGAAAATGCCTTCTCCGTATTTCCCTGTCTCGGAAATTGAGAAATTAGGAGATGATATACTGTGGAACATCTTCATGCTATTATCTTTTGAAACACCCTCCAAGGACTGCCAAACAGATCGTCCTCTTCAGGTTCTCTGGAAGGCATCGCAAGTTTGCCTCTCCTGGAGAAGAGTAATCTTGCTCTCATCCGGTATATGGGGAAGGCTGGTGGACACGACGGTATTGCTGAGGGCCAATCATGCAATGGGATTGGAAGTTCATCGCCGTTCAGGAACCGCACCGCTTTGGATATATGGGAATGTGGTAGGGGATGAATCGCGAAAGGAAGTTTTCTTGCGCATGTTGTCCAAGGATTTGGGGAGGGTAGAAAAGGTCGAGGTACATGTTCTTCAGGGAAAATGGGTTGGGAGGATATGGAAACGCATGTCTGGCGATGCCCCCATCTTGAGGACTTTACGGGTTACAACAAACGGAGGATCGCACCACGACAGGTACAAATTCTCGGAAAATGTGGCCCAGTTTTTTTCATTGAAATCTGCTCCAATGTTACGTTCTGTGGAAATTTCCCGACATCCATGGAACCAAAGGATATCACCTCCATGGGTTCATAATCTTCGACATATTTCCCTTTCACATTGTATCTCCCACTCGGGACTTCATGCCCTCCTGGTTTCAACATCATTACTCGAGTCCTTGGAGTTGGTTGGTCCAATCAAACACGATAATCATTCAACATCGGAAATCAACCTTCCCCACCTGAAAATCCTCAACATGAAAGCCCCTCTCGAGGATTTGATCCCAATATTGACTTGGATCCCAAATATACCAACACTGGACTCCGTTTCTTTTTATTCTAGGAACAACAAAAATCTTCCAATTGAATCTCTCGACCTGCTGAAGAACACCGTTGCGAGATGGTTGGAGAATCACATCCAAAAATATAGACCTCAACGGATGAAGGCCCTTGTTTCCTCAAAGGAGGTGGTATACCATCACACTTCTCACCCAGAATACTGTGTGCAGCGGAACATGAAGATTGAAATATACCGGTATCCCGATACTCCAGGCCCCCAAAACTTTCCCTTAGAAGACCTCATCTCGGTCTTCAAAGCTGTGGACTTGTCTCCAGTCCGTTTCCTTGAACTTTCGATTCCTCCTTTCGAAAAACCCACGAGAGTGAAAAGAATATTTCATCATTTCCTCTCTTCATTCAAGGTTCTATACACTTTATCGGTCTCAGAATTCACTGTGAAAAGCCTGGTGGATATTTTTGGACAAGACGTGTATTCCTTCTTCCCCAAAATAACGACACTCATCCTGGACCCTCTGTCGACAAGGTATGGGTGTGTGGATGAATCAGATTCCACACTTCTGGAATATCTTATTCAGAGGAATAGATTGGGGGTGGCCCCGAAAACGATACATTTTGGAAGAAGGAGTTATGGGGCCCGTGAAATTATCATCGGCCTCAGGGATGGGGACGCAATCTCCAAGTTGAACATCCGTCTTCAAATGGGCGAAGGAAAGACAAAATGGTTCATATCTGGAAAGGAGTGCAGGAGAAGATCATTCTCATTTTGATCTTTAAAATATTTAAATTTACGAGACAATTATTAGTTCCAAAATTCGAAAATATTTCCCAATTATTTTTTCTCCATGCACCTTTTGGGGCGTTCCCATTCTCATTGATTCTTTTGATCGTGGGAATCGCTTCTTAATTTCACTGGAGTGGGTTTCTCGTCTGAGTGGGTTTCTTGTCTTTCCCTCCTTCCTTCACCATACTTCCAAAAAGACCAAGAAATGGAGGATTATGAAGACCAAAGGAAGGCCGTGGATATCATTATAAATTCAAAGAAGGTCATAATGATAATTGGTACAAACGTCTAAACCCTCAATCACTTACTTATTATCTGACATTCCATCGCGATGTAACAGGCGCGGGAGTGTCCGCCGCAGCTGGGGTCCCTACCTTCTCAGATTTATCTGGAGAATCGTTCATGGAACTACCGAGTGATATATCCATCAAGGAAATAATGAGCGACAGAATAAAAACCGTAAATCACAACCCTTTTCATCCCCTAAACAGAAAATGATAATCGGTGAACAGGACAGCAAATTGAAATCGGCGCATTGCAAGTTTGTATCAGCTCTCAGCAAGAAGTCCTACGCAGCCAAACCCACTAATTTTCACAAATGGATGTTTCTTCTCAGTCAAAGAGGAAATCTGGTACGAGTGTATACCCAGAACATTGACGGCTTGGAATCAAAGGCTGGGTTCGACCCAAATTCCAAGGATCCCCGCTGTGTTTTCCTGCACGGATCATTGGAAATGGTCCGGTGTGAAAGATGCTCGTTATCACGTCCCCTTCAACATTACATCCACATCCTCGAGTCTGGAAATCCACCACCGTGCCCAGGAACACCAAGGAAAGCGCCAAAATTGAGGGAGAACATTAAATGTGGGGATCTATACCCAGACATAATCCTTTACAACACTCCCGTTCCAGATTCCAGCTCTATATCGGAAATAATGAATGCAGACAATAGAAAGATAGAAAAAGGAAAATCGAAATACGTCATCGTGGTTGTCGGAACAAGACTTCAAATACCAGGGGCTCAGAACGCTCTTAGAACTATGGCGAACTCTACCATCAACAATGGGGGGAAGGTGATATACATTGACAAGAACCCCAACTTGTCTCAAGCTATATCCACCCACTTTTCCATGATTGTCAAAGGCGACTGTGAAAAAATGTCCTTGTACGCCATAGAACAGATGAACAAGAAGGAGGAAAATATGGACCTCGCGGTGAGTATTAATGTCGAGGCAGATAGAAGGAAGGATATGCGACCACTCTGGGATTGGGTTTGAATTAAATATGTATACACCTCTTGTAGCACGAAAATAAAAATGAATTTCATGACACTTTCCTCCAACGTTAAGAGGTTGAAAATACTTGCGACCGAAGTTGGATTTTCACAAAATTGAATATCAGATCACATGTTTTGATTTCGCTTTGGGATGGGACCGTCACATTTCTCATTCATAAACGTAACCCTTAATGTTTCACCATCTCCTATCTGAAACCCGTCACTGAATTTCGAAATGTATCAGGACGCTGACCTCAATATCTTGGAAGACTCCTGGTGGACTCAGGGACAGGGAAATCCAATGACAAGTTATCACGACCTTCCAGAATCGTCAAAGTGGATTTGCCGGAGTTCTACATACAACGGGGTCCCAACATTGGAAGTTTGTGTAGAAGGAGAAACACACCGGGTTCCAGCCGAACTCAAGGGTCCTTTGATGATGATAGAACTCATCCAATTATCCTCCCTGACATGGTTAAAGATGAACCTCGGGTCTCGCAAAAAAAACAGCAATCATTCCAAGAATATCCTTTTCATTGACTCTCTTCGTAGGGAGATCATACAACACTCCAGGGTAGGGGGTGAATCCCCAGACGTTCTTTCTGTAACAAACCCTCTAATAAAACGATTCCTTATTCGACTCATGGCTGGGAAATCACACTCCGTTGAGGCAAGAAAGCTAAACAAGGACTTGCTGGAAAGGTTGTACAAGGAGAATGAGGAAGAGATTGTGTGGAGAAAATGTGTGTAAATCTTCCCATTCTTGATTGAAGAAAATCACTAAAATACCATTTTTCCCCCATAGCATTCGTTGAATGGGCCAAAGAGGAATTAGACACGATTGGAAAGGCGTATTCCTCGTGCAGGTCAAGGATAGTGGGTGATACCATCCAAGTCTATCCAGAGGCAGGAAAGGAGGAGAAATGGAAGGAGGTGCTTGTATTATACCTCGAGGAGTATATGAAGTATGTGGAACCCAGCGGTAGAGTGGAAAATACGAGTCACAACACGCCCGACGAAGAAGATATTTCGGAAACACAGGTACACAAGACACCTCCAAAAAGGCAGGGAAGACCCAAAAAAGCTGAACCCCTTTTTGGAACTGAGGGAAGTGATGAAGAACAAGGGAGGGTTTTGCGAAGGAGGAGTGGGGGAATTCTGAGTTCCCTCGAAGCCATTGCAAAATCGTCAAAGTCCACAACCTCTCCGGTCAAAAAGGTTTTGGTTGGTTTAAATGATAATCCTTGCATATAAAAGTGACAACCTTCTTCCAGAAATCCCGCTCCGAGAGTAAAAGACTCCTGGAGCAATCATCTGGATCTGAACCCTCTTCTGAAGCCTCGTCTGGAAAACAGGTATGTGGGTTTACAGAAATTGAGGAGAATGATTAAGCAACAGTTTGAATCAACTCAAAACAGAATGGGGACGAGGAAAGGAAACAGGTATTTAATTGCATGTTGGATGAAAATGATTCTGAAAAAGTGATTGGTTGACGTTTACAGGTGACCCGACAGGTGGGTGTATTTTCACATAAACTTTGGATCATCAAGCAATTGAAACATCAAGAGAAAAAATGCCCTACATCGGAAGAAAATGAAGGTAATCATTTTCAATGTTTCATTAGGAACAGAAAGTGATATATTTTTCTAATAGATTATATCAAAATTGGTACTACCTGAGAAGTACTCATTTCTTTTTCAAATTTTCCATTATTAAATTGTGTAACACAGAAGAATACCCCGGAGGACGAGTGGGACATCGATGGGGAACTCCACGTTTTACCGCCTCCGACACGAGATTACCCTTTTTTCAACCAAAAGAAAAATATTGGCGTTCAAGAACGCAAGGAAAAGTACGCCATTCCTGAAGCTGTGGCGGAATCGTCTTCTACTTCATCCCGTGCACATGGTTCTAGTACAGGAACCCAAGATAGAAAGGCCGAACAGCATATAGAACTGATGAACGCAGTTCTGCGATATAAAACTTCAGACGAGATTTTGCACAAAAAAAGCAAGACCCGGTTCCTTATGGCAGTAAAGAAAACAGAAGAGCTTGAGGAATCATTCATTCTGACACCTTTGGATCGTGTTAAAGAGAGGGAAAGTGTGGTAATTATATTTCTTACATGATAAATTGGTTTAATATCTTCTAAAAACTACTCCTTCAAGTTTATAAAAAACCTCAAGGTGATAGAGAAATCTGTTACCGCCAAAGACCTTGAAACGGAGAAAGCATCGGCGACCTTCAGAAAATTTATCGATGTAATAGCCAAAAATTCTGATATTTATTAATTAATTGGATCTCGTTCAAAATCACGCCAAGAACCAGAGAGTAAAATGAAGAATGTCAATATAATGGACCGAGAACCACACTTGTTAAACAAAGGTCCCACAATAACATTTGTAGATATTCTGGCCTTCTTGAAGGAGAATTTCCTCGTCCGGGTCATCCTGATCACCAAAACCCCCAGATGTCAACATACGGCTTCTGCATATATCCTCCGACGTTAGCCCCTGCGCATATTCCCTTTCCTCGAATCCCTTGGTTCTCACGAGATTGCGTTGTTCCAGCACGTAGCGAATATTCCCGGATTCAAAGTGTCTGGGTCCCCCACGACAGATGGGCTGGTAGGCGACTTTAAAGAAATATTGGGGAACCTTAACCGCACCTTCAGGCCTACCCTCCACCGAAAGAATGTGAGACTGATCCATCCCTTCTTGGAGGTCTAGGCACGAAGTGTGGTACCATTTTTTGCATATTTCGCAGTATCGTTGTTCTTGCTCGTCCGGGTTCCAGGAGGAATCACACCCAACCTTTCCACACCCAAATATAGATCCTCCCTAAGTAGACTCAGAATTTGACCAAAATAACAGAGTGAAAATAAATACCCTGATGTTCAGAAGCACTGGGTCCCATGTTCCCCGAAAGAAGTACTCGTGAACAGGTGGATGAGACTCATCATCATCCCTGAGATGGATGATGGAAACAGAGTCTTTAAAATTAACCATGAACCCGTCAGTGATGCAGCATAACTGAGAGGGAATGTAGGAACATCTTCACCAGTGATGGACTCCGTGCAGTTAGAGACATCCTTTTTCACATTCATTGTACTTGGGCATAGTTCTCGTTTACCCATGCTATTTAAGAACCTGATTGTACACATATAGAATAAATAGTTCCATTTTTGAGATAAAAACGCGCACCTTTTCGTATCCTCTGGTATTGCGATGCCCTTGTCATGGAAAGCCTCCTCTATCTGAATTTTGGACCAAAACCACAAAACCTTTATTTCTGCCTCCTTAGAATGTCGTATGGGCCTCATCTCAAGTATAGAACCCTTCCAAAAATCGTCCAACACGCAGTTGTCGATGTCCTCCAACTCTGAGTGGCAAAAGAGATAACTGATGGAACCGTGTAAGACAAGGACCCCATCCAACCCCCCCCCCCAACTTACCTATTCCCAACATGTAGGTCGATAAATTCTCCTTTTTGAGGAAAAATAAGGAAAATTCAACGCCTCATGCAACTTGAATCACTCACCCTTCCTCCATATCCTGAACTTGGAAATCTTTTTGGATTTCGAGTTGTGAAATCTGATTTCGTGCTCCACCCTGTGATTTGTTTGATTTTCATTTTTCGAAATTCTTGTACTGGAGCGGGTAACTCTCATGGTTATCGACCAAAAAATTGGACCAGGGGGGAGGAGAGATAAAGGACCTTCTCAAACCCTTGGTGATTATTAACAAATAAGAACAAATAACAGGAAATTCCGTTAACACAACCTCCCTCCAACCTCCCCAACAACATGCAAGAATCATCGGATTTAAAGGTATTGAACTGGCTGTCAAAATCCAGGGAATCACCCCCTCTCAGGGAACCCCCCGATTTCTTCCCCGACACACCCACAACAGTGAGCACATTGTCGAACAATTCATCTACATTCTCAAGAAACAACTGGATCAGAGTCAAAAATTTGGACAAGTTGAAGACTTTGACGATAACAATATCGGTGTACAAGATACACCTAGGGCGGTGAGAGACTATCACCCATCATGGCTTTTGGACGAGGATGATAATTTGTTGCCATTAGAAAAAACGCGGTGTATTTTGGGAACGAGGCTCTCCAATACCGTTCAACTTGATTGGAGGATCTACAGAAAATGTATAGGTCCTTTTTCATGAACAAAGGGACTTTCTAAGCCCCGGAATATAGTTCGACAAAATTTCACACTGTTCCAAGACAACCAACAATATTGAAGACATTGAGAAAGGTATACACGATATGGTTAGTCAGTCTGTGTCTCCTTATTATGTACTGGGGGACTCATGACACATCATTTGAAGGTTGTAAACGAATTAAAGGTTTGTGTACAATTAGGTGGTTTTGTAAAAATTCCTGGACCTTTTTTCCAGGACGAGGAATCGAACGGGAGGAACGACAGTCAGAAGGTCGGACCTGTGCTCCCCGGAGTATTAATCTCAAGTGTTGAAAATTTTAAACTAATGTTCTTTTTGGGTATTCAAGGATCAGGATATGCTGTCTAATTCCGAGAGTTTTGCCAGTCTAAAAATGTCGGATGTGTTCAGGGAATTTGTGCGTCTTCTACAGAAATCGATATTTTCGTCCCTATGTTAACTTCAATTTTTTCTCCATTTGAAGGACAACGACATTGGGGATGAAGAAGAAAGTGTTCCTAGTTTCAAAATGTCGGATATTTTCATGGAATATGTTTGTCACAATCAGTGATTGTGTCTTTATTGAGTGCTAATGTGGTACAATTCTTTCCGTGTCAAGGATCACGACTTAAGGTCTGACGCTGAAAGTGTTCCGAGTCTCCAGATGTCAGATATTCTCAGGGATCATGTGCGTTTCTCATTCGAATCAGTGTATCTGTGTTTTATCCCGATTTTATTGTCTTAAAGGATCACGATGACAGGTCTATCTCTCACAGCGTCCCCAGTTTCACCATGTCGGATGTACTCGTGCAGAATGTTGTCTTAAAGGATCACGATGACAGGTCTATCTCTCACAGCGTCCCCAGTTTCACCATGTCGGATGTACTCGTGCAGAATGTATGTCTCCCACCCTGTGGTCAAATGTGTCAACTGGAATTGTTTTTTAATAGAACGCAGATAACGTCTCCATGATTGATAATACGGAAATAGAGATTGAAATGGTCTGTGTATCTTCCCATACTTGAATAACCCATCTTAACTGACATTGTGATAGAATTCTTTTCGTTTTTCTGACGGTCCTGTACACGCCATTTTTTACATGTTTTACCCTTGCGACTGATTTTTTCCTGTATTCAGGGTTCTAGAAACAGCTCTGATGAGGATGGAACAAGCTTCCGACAATCTTCTGAGACTTCAGGAGGAACCCCATCCGAAGAGGCCGATCCTCCATCACACTCCGACCGCTCCCCAGGTCGGTTTTTTTTTTCTTGTTACTCAGTTTCAAAATGGAAACTAGGACTGAACTATTTCTCAAGAACATATACTATCTAACCCGGCCATATGGGAGACATGCTGGAAAGAATTGAAGGAGATGAGGCCCGAGGGAGAAGTATCATGCTCCATCATAAATTTCAACCTTCTTGCTGAATGGCTGGAGACCAAGAATCAGAGCACGTCAAGTGATTCTTCAGCCTTGTACATTGACCTGGACACCGTCGAAATCTTACTTCGGGAAGAAGGATTGGACGATTCTTCACTTGAATTTGTCAGGAATAAATATGGAATCAAGTCGCAATCCATTCTGGCAGAGACCTTGGTCTTTCTTTTGAGGGTCGACACATCCCGTCCGGAGATGTTTGTATACAACTATTCCAAAAGACGTGTCTTGATCCTTGGCGGACATACCGACTATCGACCAACATCTACATCCTTGTTTGTCCATCGTACATGGGTAAACTTGGCAATATGCTTCAAATGGGACCCAGAACCTGTTGAAACAAACAAAATAATGTATCGAAATTGGATAACGGTATGTGAAAAAATGTACAAATTGTGCGATTTTACAGACTGAAGGGTTCTCAAGGGATCTGTTCAATTTGGTCCCCGAGTCGTGTCGATGGTTGAGGACGCACTGCACGGAAGATGGAAGTGGATCGACGACGGTTATGGAATTCCTGTGCCTCCTAGGACTAAGTGCGATAGGCTCATGATGCAGAGAATATTTGTCAAGACCCTTTCCCATTGTGTACGCTACAGTGGGCACTGGCTGTTCCTGAAGGAAAGGAACACTGGAAAATGGATATCAGCCTCAGAGAGAACATGTGAAGAGCTGGGAGTCGGGTTATTGCAATTTCAGTGGATCAAGACATCCAGCATTTCATTCAACAGGTCTCTAGCGATGTGCAAACAATGTTCCTCCCATATCCTGGATGGAGAAGAAGGAGAAGAAATGGACGTAAATGACGATGCATCAACGCAATATCACAACTCTGGTTCCTCATCTACATCCACATCGGTGACCTCAGGGGAAAGTTTACCACATGGACCCTCCCATCACCTCCCCAAGGCCAGACAGAAATCCTTCAAAGACATTCCTCAGGAGTCATACATCACCGAGGGGGTTTTGAGAGGGGACCTTGATTATGATGATTACATGTCTTCCCCAATACCCTCAGGCCCATCCCATCCACCTCAAAGCTCCAACACCTGGCTTCTAACAAAGGGGGGGTATCGTCTGCTTCCTCACAACACATCAAATTGGACGGACAGAGGATACAGATTGGTTCCATCTTTCTTCAACACTATCCCCACCCAGGATACCGAACCTCCCTCCATCTTCTCCCTCTCCGAGGCTGGAAATTCTGGGAATTGCGTTCCCATTTCGTCACAACATCAGGATACAACCCACCTTGGAATATCTGAAATCCTTTCAGAAGCAGGGAACGAACCTGGATCCACGAAGAGCCAACATGTTCTAGTTCGTGGAAAGAGTCACGAAACTGCTGAGGACGGACGTCACAAGTACATTGCTCTAGACATGGAAAAGGACCATGTCGTTTTGAACAATGACGACGTCAAGATATCACTGGACCTTGACAGCATGATTTGGGTTACAAGCGCAACGGATTTCCATGTTAACTCCTTTGAACTCTTCCTAACTCCTCCGCTTGGAATTAATGCTGCGTTCGAAATAAATAACTTCGTCTATGTCAGAATCATGTATCCACCCGCCGATGAAAACGAGTTACAGGAACCCACCCAGAGAAAGTGCCAAAAGGTTCCTCTTAGCCGAATTCCACACATTCCCCTGGGATTCTGTGGATCAGGCGACACGCGGGTGAACATATATGTCATGTTCCCGAGGATGATACAGAAGAACGAAAGGAACCGATACTCCACCATAATTCCTCACTACCTGGCGGAATACTGGCACCAGAGCGCCATCCTACCCGCTTACAACCAGGCTTTCAATCACACGAGGGGGTTCTCGGAATATCAGCCCTCAACCCTACAGGAAATAAGTGACAGGACTGGGGGTAGAAAGGGAAAGAACGCCAACATAATTGGGGAAAATGTTCTTCGTTTCAGACAAAAGCTTCAGGAATTAGTGGCATCTGATGATCTTCTTTCCTTGTTTCGATCTTACTTTTTCGTGGCGGACGCTCGTGGGATGAAGCTTACAACAAAGCAGTGCATTCCTCCAAACTCTCCTCCCAACACCTCTCCTTCCTTCGACCTCATCAAGAAAGAGTTTCCCGAACTAGACTGGGAAGTCATGCAGGATAGAAACAAGGGGGAGCTCTACCTGGATATTGGGATAGGTTATCATCCTGTTCACAATCAAAACCTGGTCGGGTTCTGGAGAATTCCTATGCTTAACCAAGAGTACGAGTCCATGGGATCGAAGCAGCCCACCATTCACCACTTTGGAACACATGCGTACCATGGAGGAATGAAGGCTGAGATGAGTTGGAAGGAAAAGGGTCGGTCCCATATTGTGAGTAGGATAAGTTACACCCTGGCCTATGAGGTGGTGAGAAACCCTGGAGGAAGCGAATATCTATGTTCAGAAGCGGACATAATTTCCAACTCGATCAAGTTCAAAAGCCAAACGAACAAGTGGTTGAACCTTCTCCATTATGGAAGATCAAAGTCCTATGGAGTACGGGACGAGATACGCGGATTGTCAGGGGCAATTCTTCCACTCCTCGAAACATACTTTTCAGGTGTAAGTCTTCATTACCATCATATACCACAGATATGTGACGGATAGAAACAGGAAAAAGTCCAGAGATCAAAGAAACTGATTTTGTGGATACCTTCAACGATTTATTTCCAGTTTGTTTCACGAAGGATTCAAGACCTCAGAGCCCTGCACCAGAGATATTTTGACATCAGGGCCAAAAACTATCGCCTTGTTTCCCTACTCATACTGCACCTTATAAGGCACACAATGGTCACCCCGCGACTAAGAAGTGTGGAGGTGGCTGAGGTCCTCCGCGACATTCAGCACGAAGGAGTAATGCAAAGATTTGGGATGCTTTTCATCCACCAGCTGCACAAAAGGTCTCTCAAGATCGGAGATGTGAAGGATGAGGATCCTCCAAAGCTGGTTTTACAATACAAAACTCCATTCAAAGAAAAAAAATCCTCCAAGGTGGAACCCGGAACCCTCGCACTTGTCCGATCGTCTCTCACAAAGGAACACCCATGGGGAGAGGTCCTCCAAATGGAAACAGTTGAACGCCTTCTCAAGGAAGAATACAAAACCTTCATAAAGCAACCGGCGGTCCTTTCCAGAAGTGATATGGTACATCCTGAAACAGAGAGGATATTCATTTCCTTCACTGATCAGGTCTGGAAATGCATAAACGAGACCACAGTGTACCGACCATCGATAACGAAAACATTAGAGGAAGCTATGAAGATGTGGAGCGTGAAGTCCATCCAAGAAAAAATATGTGTTAATCCACCCACTCTCAATCCACTATTGTTGGAGTCCCAGGGAATAGGGAAGAAGTCCACAACACTGTCGTTTTCAGAACGAATGCACCTGTTTTTCCCCCCGGAACAGGACGTTGAGTCCTCTATTTTTGAACCCTTCAACACCACGGATTCAGGATATCTTTCCCTATACTACCGGTTCTATGATACATATAAAAAAGATGGTTTATGTGGTCTAACAAAGGACCTCGAACTCATTTTCTCCAAGCTCCAGACCCTGCCGGCTAGCAGAAAAGAGGGGAAAAGAAGCATTGTGTGGCCTTCAAAGATGGTTGGTTCCGTTAGAAGCCTCGAGTTCTTCGTGAACACATCGTGCATGAAGGTTAGGAATATAAAAAAGGAGAAGAGGAGAAGTGCGACCAGGGTACGAGTCAACGCTAAGACACTTTCCAAGAGGATCCAGGAGAGCACGTGGGTTTTAGTTATCCCACCGAATTTCCTAAAAATTTTGACCATTTTTTGTAAAGATACGGAAATGTTTCGCGTTCAAGAAGAACTGGCGGAGATACCAAGATACAGAAGAAGCTGAAAACCCAACTCAAAAAGCGTTCTGTGGCAGGGAAGCGGTCTGGAACAAAGTGATCTATATTTACACAAATTTTAAAAATAGATCTATGCTGTCATTTGTTGTGGCATTATTCCCCTTGTTTGTCCATTGTTCCCCTTAAATTTCCGATAAAACGGGGAAAGGTGATTTAGAATGAAAACATCGATCATCATACACCTAGTGATGTGGTCCCAACCTTTCCAGCCCGGGAAACCAGGCCTCTCCACCTGTAGATCGCAGTTGGGGACCAGAAATGACAAAAATCGGGCGGTGAGCGGGTGGAGAGGATTTTATTAGTCAGAAAAGACTTGAGGCTTTTTACTTGACTTCTTCAGGGTTTCGTTCGTGTTCATTGGGTGTTTTCAGGCTTGAACACGTCTTCGGTTAGATATCAACGTGTGAAAGACTCAATTTTAAGCTTGAACCCGTGTTCGGTTTAATGTCAACGCATCAAAAGCTCGATTTGAACATTGAGCGCATCTTCGGTTTAATCTCAACACGTAGCAAGCTAAATTTGAAGATTCAATGCGTGTTTGGTTAGATATCAACGCGTCAAAAGCTCAATGTGAAGATTGAATGCGTATTCGGTTTAATGTGAAAGCCTAGATTTGAAGATTGAACACGTCTTCGGTTAGATATCAACGTGTGAAAGACTCAATTTTAAGCTTGAACCCGTGTTCGGTTTAATGTCAACGCATCAAAAACTAGATTTGAAGATTGAACGCGTCTTCGGTTAGATATCAACGCGTCAAAGACTCAATTTGGAGATTGAACGCCCCCTCGGTTTAATGTCAACCCCTCATAAGCTCAATTCGCAGATTGAACGCGTCTTCGGTTAGATATCAACGCGTAAAAAGCTGAATTTTAAGCTTGAACGTGTTTTCGGTTTAATTTCAATGCGTCAAAAGCTAGATTGAACGCGTCTTCGGTTAGATATCAACACGTCAAAGACTCAATTTTACAAACGCCTCATAAGCTCAATTTGAAGATTGAACGCCTCTTCGGTTTAATGTCAACGCGTCAATATCTCAATTTGAAGATTGATCATGTCTTTGTTTAATATCAGCCCATCAAAATCTCAATTTGAACTCAAATTAGACTTATGATCGCGAGTCCTCACGGTATTTAAGTGCGTTCATTTCAGCTTCAAGACACAACGTCTCATCCTCCTACAAGCATCTTTTTTCAATATGCCAAACACAATTTCCCGTCCCACTTTGAGCGCTGCTCTACAAGAATACGACCCCCAGGGAGTGTTAGCAGACCGGATGAAGGTGAGCGCGTCATCACAGATGTAGTATATGGGCTGACTCCTATGCGTTCAAGCATTTCTTCCACAAAATGGCGGTGGATCACCTTGTCATTGAAAAGACGCCCACGGATCAACGGGACAAATTCCGGAAGATAAAGAACGCCGTATGTCTATATTGTCATATTGTCCTTACGCTTCTGATCCTCGAGTTTAGATCCGCGACAAATTCCCTGACTTTTTCGACCGACCTGACAAAGAAGAGATGTTGACGCACTGCATCCACTTTGTCTGTCAAAGCCACAATCATCGTCGTTCAAAACGTAATAAAAGGAATCAAAACACTCAAAGATCGCCCAGCATCGTAACCCACATCCCTCCCCATGTCAAGATTGGGAAACCTCGGAAAAAGGGTGAACCTAGACTCCCTCCCCAGGAAGAAAACGTCGCCGGACCCTCCAAAACAAGCCGATCCAAAAAATGTAAGAAATAATGTTCCCAGAAGGCAAACAATTTTTCTGACTACTCCTTTTTCAAATCAGCCCCAGTTTCCGATGCTCCCACGACCAAAAACCCCCCACCACACCTCGTGAATTCCACTACCCCTCCGATTATCGAGAAAAGAAATTTGAACAAGGAGAAACGACCGCAACCTGCAAACCCAGGGGTGGATGCCGTCTTTGATTTCCTCAACCAATGTATTCCCTCCATGACCCACCTTCGTGATGCATTCATCTCCTTTGGATGCGTCAATGCCGAGTTTCTTTTTGGGGTTTCTTTGTGGCCACCGGAACAGGTCTCTCAGTTTGTGCAGAGAATAGCAGAGCATGCTGCACGAAAAACTGGAGATACCATCACTCCCATGGAAATGGAGATTCTCAAGAATGCCTTCCTGAATAGAGGACAGTAAGTTAGGTAGGTATTCTGGGGCTCCAACATATAGTTAAATTGCAAAACTCTATTTCGTTCTACATTTTTGTGCCCACCGCAGACTGGTGGAAAACACGTATTAGCATAGTCCTTGGCAATGACATGGTCTTTGGATCGAAGGACGGCCTGAGCTGCTAAAAGAATTGAACTTGAGGATGCTGGGACCTCGAGGGAATAACGACGCTGAGTAAACATGATTGGAAGTTAGAGATCTCAAATTGTCAAGCCCCGGGACAGTTCAATCACAAGGAGGTGTTGATTTAACCAAAGGACCTGACAGCACAGCGAGCACGGCTCGTGTCACACTTGTGTCACAACTTTCTAAATTTGGAAGTTACTCAGCAGAAAGGCTCTACCACTATAGTCACAGCTTCTGTGGGCACCAAGGGTGGTATAGCAGTAGTTTTGAGATGTGTAGTACCTGGATATAAGGGAGAACACTAGGGAGCCTCACTGAACACAAGTGAGCATGATAAAGTCTGACCAAACTTGAGTCGACGTGAGTCGACGCGACTCGACGTGAGTCGACGCGACTCGACGTCAACTCAGTGCTTAACATTGATGAGTATCATAAGCCACTGGAAATACTTTAGTGACCATACCTGACCATACTTGACCCACTGGAAGTGACTGAACATGGGTTGACATGACTCAACGCGAGTCAACGCGAGTCAACGCGACTTGACGCGAGTCAACGCGAGTCGACGCGACTTGACGCGCCGATACAGCTCACGACATGTGGCCTCCAGGTTCTAGGCTGTCCTACATAGGATTGTAGAACGTACATTTTAGCCAGAATAACTGGGCCCCTGACGCACACTAGTCCAGTTGGTGTTTGTCGTGTTGTGTTAATATTCCCTTGTCAGATTGATCCCTGATAGTCACTTACTGAATTACGGAGCGAGGCGGGCACAACATCCTCGGCTGTGGTGTTCGAGACGATGGTGTTAAATTACAGTTTAAACACAGATTTAGTACAGACGAAAATCAATTGCATAATTCCCATTTCGCTTTTTTCTATGCGCAAACACTGGAAATTCTGTATTTTTATACTGCCGATGGGCTGGCCATGTATTCAGCTCGCGAGGTGGAAATTTCCACATTTTTATCATGGAAATTCACCCAACCTCACACGACCTGAGCGACCTGTAAATACGATCATTATTGCATAGATGTATTTAAACTGCTGTTGATGCGGTACAAAAAAATATTTGACTATGGATGACGCTTTCTGTGTACAAGCGCCGTTATGATTTAAATTTTCAAGCAAGTAATATAACTGTTAACATCACTCTTCGTTCCAGAAAGTAGGGCTTGTGAGTATGTTTCATGAACCCCCAATTCGGATCTCCCACTTTGCTAAATGGTCGGTCATCCATCTTCGGCGCTTGGGTGAGAATACATGACAAATCATTGTCAAGAAATTTCAGTGACGCGTGAATCCTCTCATGCTTTTGTCTTTTTTCTTCTTTTGTTTTTCTCACAAAACACCGCCATATAGACTCCAGCACTTACTTCAACATGAACCACAATTTTTTTTCCCAAGGTCCTTCACAGTCAAACAAAATATCGGGGGTTCACAAATTAGGGGTCGACATTATGTGGAACATCTTCCTCACAATATCCATGGCCATTCCAAAGAATGTAGAGTGGCGTGAACGTCCTCGTCCACTTCAAGATATATGGACAGTGTCTCACGTTTGTTCATCCTGGAGAAGGTTAATCCTCAACTCGGCGGGTATATGGGGAAGGCTCATCGATGTCAGTGTTCTGTTGGAGGCGCACAAAAAAATGGGAGAAGAGGTCCTGTCTCGCTCTGCAACATCCCCGCTTTGGATTTATGGAAGAATTGATAGAGAAAATGAACGGACAGACACTTTTTTCCACGTTTTGGGAAAAGAATCATGGAGGGTGGAAAAGGTGATTCTACTGGTCGCGCAGCATGAGTCACTTGGGAGGGTATGGGGAGGAATTTGTAAAAATGCGCCAATCCTGAAGACAGTTCGGGTCAAGACCTTGCATGCAGGGCACTGGTGCGGACCCTATTCTTTTACAGATGACTCTGAGTCATTGTTTTCCTTGGACAATGCGCCGATGTTGCTGGAGCTGGAGCTTTGCAAGTATCCATGGAAGTGGGGAAGAGCATCACCCTGTCTTTCTTTTTTGCGAAGCCTCTCTCTTATGCACTGCATATCTCATTCTGAGCTCCACACCTTACTAGGATCAACACCTCGTCTCGAAAGGTTGGAAGTTCAAGGACCCATCCAGCATGATGATCATCCAACTGTGGAGGTTCACCTTCCATTTTTGAATCACTTCATTTTTCTGGCAGAACTTCAGGATCTTATCCCGATCTTGCCTTGGCTCGCCAGTATCCCAACCCCGCGAAGTTTTGTATTCAACGCGAAGATAACAAGGGTTTCATTGGAAGAAATCTCCATTCTCAAAACCACAGTCGCCAAATGGTTCAACGATCACATCCGAAAATATAAACCCGAACGTTTATGGCTCCGGATAAACTCCGGTAGCCTTTTACTCAGCACCTCCCTCAGTAGAGGAGAGGACTATGTGGAAATACAGCTATACAAGTCTTCCAGAATGCCTGAAACCTTCCCAGTAAAGGAATTGGTTGGCATGATTCACTCGTCTTCCCTATCAGGATTCCATTCAATTTCGATTCAAAATCTATCCCTCAATGGTGTGATTATGGTCGATCCCGCATATAGAAAATCGATCGGACGATTCTTTCAATCCTTCAAGGACCTACGTGAACTATCAGCCTCTACATGCGACCTCCATTATCTGCAGCAAGTACTTGGACCAGAGGCGCCCGCTCTCTTCCCTTCCCTCAATCATCTCAGTCTCTCGCCGAAGCTGTGCAACTGTAAGCTAATCCAGAAACACGCAAACTCGGCGGTTGTGGAATATATTGTGGATAGGAGCCTCCTCATAAATAATCCGTTATCCATCCATTTTGGTTTCAATGGAGAGGAGGGAGGGGGAGGAGTCTTGGCTGCAATGAGGGATGCAATTGAAAACCATGGATTGAATGTTTCGCTATCAATTAGTAAAGGATCCGGAAGGTAATAGGGTGTATTGTCATTAAAATCAGGGAGAAATAAATCTGTACATCATCAGACGTCTTTGAAAGAGGCTCATATCAGTCTCATTGTTCATATGTAGTCTCACCATGAATTTGTACTTGTTTGTTCTCCACCCTTGAAGAAAATCTTCCTTCCAACTACTTCCACCTCTAACTATCCGAGTCTACCCTGCATCATGACCATAACACCAGTTAAACAATCACTTGAAGTAATGTCGATAAAAAGGTGTTGTGTAGTATGCAACAAAAGTACAACAGGAATGAGAAACTTCCTTCTTCGCTGTATGGAATGCCACTCTTCCATTCACCATCGTAGGTTCCTCAGTTTCATTCTCTGTAGCCTTCGACCTAACTTTCAATTGAGGTTGCCACAATCCAATAATAAAGGATGATGAGCTTATTTCCATAATCAGGTGCTATAACCTTCAAAATGCACCAGATACCCCGCCTGTTATGATATGGTCATGTTCTTCCTGTACACCCTACCCCGAAACGACTTTGTCTTCTGCATATCCGGTTCCTCCCATATCTGTTCCACAGGGTCATTGTTATCGACTCATCTCAGCACAGCCTTCTAAATCACTCTCTACCGAACCCTCCAAATCTTTCACCAATTACACAGATCTCCCTCGTTCCACCAGATATCCTACAAACTTCTCAGAAACCTTCCATGAACTTAAAGTGGAAACCACACACAACGGAGGAATTGAAATTATCGACAATCCATTTGTACATATCCCCTATCATTACCCTGGGCCTCCCCCATACAGATCCCCTCTCGATTCCGTTACCCCTCCAGTTCCCCCACCAGTCCCATTTCCTTTGATGGATATTGATATCGATATAGAAAGCTCGCATGACATCCCGAGTCCTGCTCCAGGATGCGATGTGCGCATGGAACAAATCCTCCCCCCCATCGCTGCTATCGTTACCCATGATGATGATGATGAAGAGGATGAAGAGGATATCGAAGACGAAGACGAAGAAGAAGAAATAGATGAACTTGCGATGGACGACATGTACGATACTCCTCCACCCATACATACAAGTACTTCGCCTGTCCTACTTCCGGAGTGGATCGACCGCAATTTATCACATACCTGTTCGGAGCCATCAAGAAAAAATCAATTCTGTAGAAAGGAACTGAAATCTCAGAGAAAAACCGCACTCAATAAATCGCAAAAAAACCGTCCATGTCCGAAAGAAGGCTCCTTTTATTTCGATTCCAGTATCTGGTTGTCTGAAAAAAAAAAGAATTTTCTAAAATAGGTTGTTGATATTCAAAGAATTATTTTCATAATAAAAATTATAGAAACAATTCCCGATAATGAATCACACTAATTACATCGAGGGAAAATCATATTTGTCTTGAAAAAAAAAAAAAACTTTGATGCCTATTTCGAAATACAAGATCCTTTTCCTAATTTTCCTCCCCAGTTACACCGATTTCTCCTCCCATATCCTCTGGTTTCTGAAATTTCAATTCCTGAATGGACACGGAATTCCTCAGAGAGGATATGACTCGCTGAACCTGTTGACAGTTGGCCTCAAAGCTCAACGAAAATGGAACCATTCCCAGGTCATGCCTTGCCACAACATATTTGACAACCTTCGCGTCCGCTTCGTTCTGATCTAGGTGTGTGCAGTTCCTGGGGAAAATGTGTAGCTCATTCATTTCAGGAAAGAGGGAAGGTGTATCCGGCCCCAGTATGTCCCAAAGATGGTGGATGTTGCATGTGGAGATGGTCAATTTATGAAGATGCTTTAAGGATTGAAAAAGGAGTTTGAGTGCTTCTCTATACGGCTCAGCCACAAACCCATCGATGAGGCCTGCATCTCCAATTCGAATTGAACGGAATCCAAACAGGTCCGATGGTTCGTGTATGGAAATAAATTGTTGTATTGGGAAGGAATTGAGGACCAGTGATGCATACTGGTAGATCGAGATGTAGGCAGATCCATGTGCTTGATTCACGAGTGATCCCACTATACGAGTCGAAATGGACACGCTGCTAGGGTTAATTATGACATCCATATGTTGTGGATTGTGATTTCTGATATGCTTCTTAAACCATTTTCCGACAATGGTGAGACTCGATATTTGTGCCTCCGAAGGCCTTCCAAACAGCGTCACAGAAAAGTGGAGAGTGGAAAGAACGGGGATGTTGTTCATCCAAGACACAACTGGAATCAGGTCTTGGAGGCCTGCTTCCATGATGAGGTGGTTCAAATAGGGAAGGTGAACGTCCGAGGTTGGATGGTCATCGTGCTGGATCGCACCCCGCAATTCCAAATGTTCGAGGCGTGGGGTGGATGAAAGCAACGCGTGTACGTTTGAATGAGACACACAGTGCGTCAGAGAGAGATTCCGCAAAGAGGGAAAGTAGGGTGGTTCCATCCCACGCGTCCATGGATACCCGACGACCTCCAACGACACAAGCATTGGGGCATTGGAAAGCGATAAGGATGATGTAACGTCAAGTGGGCCTGTTGTAAAAGAATTGCGCCGACTCCAGTTACCTGGATTCCAGGTCTTGATGTGAGCCGTATTCAATACTGACGCGTGTTCGCAAACCCTCTCCCACACCCGACCAAGCTGACTTTGTCTCTGGACAAGTAAAATAACCTTCTCCACCCTCCCTATCTCCTTTTCCAGAATTCTGAAAAACAATGAATTCTTTGTCTGGTTTCCAATAATGCTCCCATAAATCCAGAGAGGAGATTGTCCGGAGCGGGAAAGGACCTCCACTGCCATTTGGTGATTTGCGATCCTCAGCATGTTTATGTCTATGAGCATCCCCCAAACTGAAGTCGATCCCAGCAGGATGTTTCTCCAGGATGAGCAAACGTGGGACGCCGTCCATATATCTTCAAGTGGTCGAGGTCCATCATCTTGGTACGGATCGTGGTTTTCCGGAAAATCAATGGCAATATTGACAAAAATATACCAGAGAATGTCATTTCCTAATTTTTGGATTTGTTGATAAGTTGGGGCTTGAAGAGAGCTGCTTTCTAACATCGCAGACTAAGTGAGCCTCGAGTTAGCTGTGGTTTATTTGAGAACGGAACAGTTGAAAGCCTCTGTAGAAAACTGCTCACGCATTGCTGAACAATAATTCCAAAAACAGAAGATCGTCAGGAGTTCTTGGCGTATTTCTCACGATCATCGCATGTGTGGGACGGTGGTACTTTTCCCTCAAAGTTTACCTTTCGGCTTCACAATTGTCGTCATCCTCTTTTTTAATAAAGGGAAACGCACCTTACCTCCGAGAATCAAAATCTGACCCCTGAAGATAATATGAAATGTTTTACTGAGATTGGGCTCTAAATAGGAGTGGTGTAAATAAAAAATAGGCACTGGATTTAAACTACATTTTAAAATCTGTTCAGATAGAGAGGGACCGCTTCCTGATCATCCTTCCATTTATCCACCAGCCTATCCTCTTCTCACCCACCCTATAGCGAAGGTTTAATCCATGAATGGGAGGGCCATCCATGAGCTCAGATACAACTCTATCAACCTCCTCTCCATTTCCCATAAGGCATAGGAAAAATGGAATCCTTCCCCTCCCTTTTCTTCCTACAAGATATTTGACAATTTTGGAGTCCGCATTATGCTGAGGTAGGTGCTGGCACCCCATTGGGTGTAATTGTAGTACTGATATCTGAGGGAGCGTCTCGGGGCCCAATATTTCCGCGAGATGGTGGAGATCGCATGTGGAAATATCCAGTTGGCGGAGGATTTTGAATGATTTAAAAAAGCGTTGGAATGCTTTTCTATACACATTGATAATAATTCCGTAAACCGGGGAGATGTTCCCGAATCTAACTGCGCTGAATCCAGATAGGTGATCCGGGTTGCATAAAATAAGGATTTCTTGAATTGGGAGCGAAATATTGTGGAGTGTTGAACCGTACTGCCGCATCGTAATGAATATAGACTCGAGTCCTTGATTGCTTAGTTTTCCCTGTCGGAGAATTCCAATCCGGGTGTTAACTATCACGCTCCTCGGGTTGATGTCGAGATCAATGTGTTGTGGATTGTATTTTTTTATGTGTTTCTGGAACCATTGTGAGACAATAGCAAGGATGGACAATGTGTCTGACGAAATCATCCCACGATATCTGACACTGAACCCCAAATTGGCGAGGGTGGGGATGTTTTTCATCCAAGATATAATTGGGATGAGGTCTTCGAGCTCTCCTGCCATAATGAGGTCGTTCAAATAGGGAAGGTAAACTTCCGAACTCGGATGGGAATCGTGCTGTATTGGACCCTGGAGTTCCAAAAATTCGACGCGCGGGGTGGATGAAAGCAAGGTGTGTAGGTTTGAATGGGACACGCAGTTCGTCAGAGAGAGATTTCGCAGAAACAGGAGACGAGGAGGCTCTATCCCACGTTTCCATGGATAATCGAAGACCTGCAGCGCCACAAGCATCGTCATTCTCTCCAACAACAAGGTTGATATCTCTGCTTTGGGGAATTGATGGCGCGAATACGATTCACCGGTCTCCCAGGTCTTGACTTCAGCTGTCTTCAAAGCTGATGCATTGTTGGAAACACTCTCCCACACGCGACCAAGGTGTCGTCGCTTGTCCACAAGTAGAATAACCTTTTCCACCCTCCCTATCTCCTTTTCCAGAATTCTGAAAAACAATGAATTCTTTGTCTCGTTTCCAACAATGTTCCCATAAATCCAGAGAGGAGATTGTCCGGAGCGGGAAAGGACCTCCACTCCCATTTGGTGGTTTGCGATCATCAGCACGTTTATGTCTATGAGCATCCCCCATACTGATGTAGATCCCAGCAGGATGTTTCTCCAAGATGAGCAAACGTGGGACGCCGTCCATATATCTTCAAGTGGTCGAGGTCCATCATCTTCGTACGGGTCGTGGTTTTCCGGAAAATCAATGGCAATATTGACAAAAATATACCAGAGAATGTCATTTCCTAATTTCTGGATTTTTCCATTGCCATTTTGTGACCCATGGACCTCAGTGAAGCCTATATGTTTCATCAGAGGTAGGATGTTTGAGGCAATTATTGGTTATGGAAGAAAGGAGGAAAAGACAAGAAGATGTTCCTCCACGATTTTCTCAGTTATCACGTGCGTTTCCCAAAACTATATATGGAGGGTGTTTGCATACCCTGGTTCCACTGAGGCCAACACTATTATAATCATCTTGTCGTATCCTTCACATGAATAGCCCTGGTACGCTTTCAAGTCTGGTTTACTGTCAAACTTCTGACTGGAGATTTTTCTTTTTTTTCAAGAGCATAAATTTTATTCTTGCACAGAGCTTTTGGCCATGACCGTTGAGTTTTTCAACTGGTCTACCCTTGCATCTATCTCCCATGTCGACAAAAAGTGTCAAGAAATAGCGCGTGGACGAATTGTGAAAAGGATCAAACATTTTTTGGGTCTCTTTTCCCCTGAGGATCGTGTTTCTGAAATACTATCTCACTTGATCACAGACAAAGGGTTGATTGTCGGGAGTCTGGTCAGGTGTATAATGAGCACTGACGTCCCGGTATACGACCTTGTGAACCCAATCCAGATGGATATCCTTGTGTCTCCTTCGGCATGCGACAAAACATGGAACTCTCTTTTGATGAAACTTGGGTACACAAAATCCAAGACAATTCAGGTTTCCAACCATACCTTGTCCAAAGGAATATGCAGATACCACCAATTTTCCAAGGTTTGTGAGTACTACTCAACATTATATCAACATATTGACAGAGTTTCGTATTTGATTTGATAGACGAATGGATCCAGGAGAGTTTGTGTCATGGTGTCCCAGAAGGAGGGACCGTTGAGGGCACTTTTGATGTCACGGATGTCATCTCAGTACTTTGCCCTTTCCCCTTCCCACCTGTACTGTTTCTTTCCGAGGCTTTTTTCAAGAGATGAATACGTGAACATACAAAATCCCAGCATGGTCACGACAAGAATACCATTGTACACCTTCAACTTTGGACTGTGCCAGAGGCGTTTGGACGATGAAGATGACAACCTGGATTGTGGTGGGGGCTTTCCAGTCCTTGAAAGAACATTACGGGGGGATGGAACCGATGGGGTTGGGATATTAGAATGGGGAGGGTTACAGTGGCTGGGCATTGGAAATGGTGATGGTGATGGACTCTTCCCTGTGGGTGTGGAGATCCACCCCTACAGGTTGTACGACGAAACCAATAAAGCAATACCTTTTTGAAAAACAACGATTTCACAAAAGGTATTAAAATGAGATACCTGATATTAATAAAAATAAAATTGATTCACAAAATGTTCTCAGAAATTCAAAATTAAGAGAATTAAGTACACACGTGATTCAAGAAATGAGCTATTTAATGGTGAGTATGAGTATTTCTTTGGGTCCCAACAACGATGTGTCGGCGCTGCCACATTCACAACAACAACCCTGGGACTAACAAAGACCGATGTAAGTGAATCATGTTGTTTATTCAGTAAATTATTGACTCTGTTTTCATGAAGTGAGCTTCCAGGTTCTGAGGAAACTTCTGGAAGAATGCGACGATCACATTGGATCTGCTCAATTTTTACAACATTGTTCCTGGAGAAGGACAGGGAGATTAAGTGGGACCCTGCATGGACCATCGTGGGGCCGAGGTTTATGTGAGGTCGTGGGTGTGGTTTCCCCCAAAGATTTGATGATTGGACCGATGGGCGATTTCAAACCAGAGTCTGGAAAGCCCGTTCAGGACTCCATTCGACGTTTGCGTCTCTCAAGGCCCTGTGGTGTTCCAGGTTTTGATACTCATTTTGACCAGGCTTTGGAGAATATAAGGTGTCTACAAAGAGTGGTTCCAGGGAATGGCCCAATCGGGACCCTGGTTTTGACCGAGGAAAAAGCGAGGTTTCTGATGTTTGAGTGGAGAATCTTCAGAGAAAAGGTTTTTTTATTTCATCTCTATATTCCTAAATCCATTTTTTCTATTATTCACTCGTTTTTCCAGGAAACACCGGGAATCTTAGGTGGATACATGTTTTTGTAACTCTCATTATTATTTTCTCATTGTGTCGTCCAAACCAAGAAACAAGACCAATACCTGAATTCTACTCTCCCATGGAAGAATACGCCCCATATTTGTCCCAAATCCATGAGAAATATGGGCTTGAACCATTTCAAATTCACATAATGGGGAGGGAAGTGGACGGAAAGGACTTCGACGATGATTTGGTAGGGACGTGTGTGAGGGTTTTGTTCAACTTGTCATATGACGTTAGAAGGGGTTTGTTTGCACAGCCTGTGTATATATACAGCTTGCCAGACATGTAGGAATACATGATTGGAATTTCATAAGGTTACCGCAAATTTCACGGTAACATAAAACTCGGAGTCCAAGACTCATCCCGACTCACATCACGCCTCCTCAGTCCTATCAACCTAACATCAGTAGGAAATGTAGAGTAGGACGGTTTGTTTTCAGACCCGTGCATCTTAATACCTGGTTTTCCTGACCATGACATCCAAATTACCTCACAAAAGATAAACGCAAACCAAAAGGGACCTCTATTCCATAAAGTACTAAACTTGTATCCCAGCACCGGCGTTGAGACCACTACATATTTGACTTCCTTCCCCGCGGCGGGGAACAATGAACAAACAAGGGGAACGATGAACAAACAAAGGGAAGAATGGCATAACAAAGAACGCCATTGATGGATCCTCAAACCTTATTGCGTCTAAATATACATTGCGCAGGATCACGGGAGGGAGGGGGGGATGAATTCCAATGTTTGTCAAAATATGAAGATTGATCAAAAACAGTAAATAATTTCATATTTCAATTGGCGGGAAATATGAGGAGGTGTTACACAGGCCTTTTGGTGTATTTCAGGATTGTTCAATGATTGTGGATGTTTCTCTGGAGTATCAATCAGTACTCCCTTTTTGAATAGAAAACACATTGGTCTTTACTTTTTAGGGACGAAGATAGGCAGTAACATTTCAAGAGGGGGAAATATCTGGTAAATCAGACATCATTCCAAACAATGAAATTTGTGTTTCCTGACTTTTCACGATTATGTTTCGAATGAAAATAGTGGAATTTAAACAACGGAATAGAATGATGATCTCCACCTTACGGTGCAGACATCCATTGTGATAATCTGGAAACATAGAAATCTAGGAAGAGATTCTGAGGGAAATCAAGTTGAATTCACGCTCCAAAGGTTTCTAGGTCACGTGTAATTGAAATCCTGAAATACACTTCCACGTGACCTGACAATAGCGAGGTGATCCCGGGCCGGTACAAGACTACCCAGGATCATTGATTTCACCCTTGAACCGCTCTGAACAGCTGAAACACCTGAGGTCAAGATTGAACGAGTAGCTGAGGTGAGTCCTATAAGGAATTTACGTCACAAAATTTCACTCAAAACTGAGGGAGACAAGACGGAGACTTGATTTGAGGGTCTCGCCACTTGCCACCCTTTCAGCGATTCCCACACCATGAGATCATGACACGTGACCAAAAGTTTGCAAAATTTTGCAAAGTCGGGAGAATTGATGCACTGAGAAATAGTGAGTCGAGTCAAAAACGCAGCTGCAATGGTTCTGTATATATTTATCGCACATAAAACCCCAACATTTGCCTTTGATAACGAGTTTTTCCCGTTTTCCCTAAACATTGAGCACGACAGAAAGGCGCCTAAACGGTTTAGGAGTTAACAAAGGAATAAACATCCTTCTCAAATCATTTTTTTATAGTGTTGTTTCTGAGACGCTGTTTGTATTGTGACATGAGAAACCATGAAGATGTTGATTATTTGAGTAAGAGCGATCTATGATCCAAACGTGTCAGGGCCGCAGCAATGTTCCGCGGCGGAGGGTTCTTGTCCTCCATGCATTGTCGTTTCCACATGAATTCGAAGTTATTGGCACATCTTTACACCTTGGTTTGTTATTCTCTTGATTATTGCTACCATTACTTCTTTGTTTTCGTTGAGCATCAACCCAATGACCGACTACCTAAATCCTATGCCGAGAGAACTACCCATCCCATATCCTTTGCGCGAGACCGTGTTTTGTCTTTATTCAGTGTTTGGGACTCAAGAAACTTGTGATTTCACGGATGTGAATGAACGTCGGATCGTTAGCCCATGGATATGCACCGGCTCGTCTTCAATTTCCAAGGAAGATAAACTAGCGCGTGAAAGGCCCTAAATTCTGAGAACTGCTTGAACCAGAGCACAGCCTTGATGATGAGGTCCACAACATTCCTGATTACATTCTCGTCAACTTTCCCGTCATATTGAAACATTATACCAACCGAGGTCGTCCTATCCTCCTAGTTTCCGCCCAGCATTACCCCCCACAGGCTCCACATAGCTCACCTGCACCCCAAGCTTCTCCAACTCCTGAAGACCCCCCGGTTGATGGAATTTCGGCTCATATTGTTGCCACAGAGGAAATTAAAGTTGTCGAGTAAAGTCAAAGTTTATTCTTACCATTTACCGGTTCTTGTACAGGTCCCTTGGAGTATGGTAATCAGATTATTCATTTGTTCAAGGACCAAGTTTATTACTTACACTATTCCAGAAAAAAAAAGTTCACGCATAAAAGACAAGATAAAACAACGATATTGGCCATCCGAGGGCCCAATCGCGAACATTAAAAAAAAGCATTCCAAAAACTCTCCAAGAAAAAAGAGATCCCACTACTGACGATCCTTCATCCTCCTTTGCGTCGACGATGGCTTGGTGATACGAGCGGTCTTCTGCTTTAAAGAAGAAGCAGTAGAACGAGACCTCGAGGCCTTGACCTGAGAATGAGGACAATGCCGCTCCTGCGGCAGCAGTTGTGGACGATGAAGATGGACGAGATGCTTTTGATGGTGATGAAGGACGAGTGGCGGCGAAGAAAGAAGAGGCTAGAGGAGCACCATTAGAAGGAAACACAGGAGGGTTAGAAATAAGATTTATAGCAGGAATGGATAAAGACATACGCTTGCGAGTGGAGGTTGGAACTGGTACTAGAGAAATAAAATACATAAGATTACATATTCCGGATGAATATGCAAAGGAGGAACTCACCAGGGGAAGCAAGGATCTCCATATCAGAATCCCTTTCATCATCAGCACAGGAGTGCTGGGAATCACTGTTCAGTTCATCTAAGTCGGACGATTCTTCAACCTCTAGATCCTTCATGTTTCTTTGCTTCTTCTGAGGGGTCTCTTCATTGTCCGAAAGTATGATTAGATGTGTGTCGGGGCACGGAAGATCTACAAGGACGTGAGAAGAAGACAATAAAAGACTGGGAGAATGACAAACGGGCGTCAGGGAGTCAGGGATGCTCATGATATGCCTCGGGCTCCTGAGCTTGGCAGGAGGACGAGGCAAGATGATACCGTCAGCAGGAAGAGAACTAGAGGAAGCGCCCCCATCAGCAAGAAGAGAATCTGCTGCCAAGAGAGGCGATGATTGAACATAACTCAAAATAAGCTATCGATGACACACAAGAAATGTTGAGGACCTACTGAGGGCCATGATATATAATTCATTATAAAACGAGTACTCCATAGAAAATTTTGAACTTAGTTTTCTCTGATAGCTGAGAGCTAGGGGCATACAGTAGTGAAAACAAGGAGACGAACAGGTAGGGCTCCTCTTTCAGTCTAGAACAGGCCTTCTTCACTCAGTGAGACATTAAACCTGGCTGCAGTTTTCAGGAGTTTGAGCAGGTCCTTCAGTATTGCTTCTTTCCCTCTCTGCTCCACCAGCCAGCACGGTAAGAAGACGGTGTTTTGCGCTGATGCAGGATGCTATCTGTGTGGGGGATTGCTGGTATGTTTCATGAGATCTCGATCTATCAGGTATGTCCACCTCGCTCTGAGTCTCAGGTGCATTTTTATTCACATTAGGATATTTGCCTCGTTGCACGCGGTCATGTCCAACAGTTCTTTTTCCCCGTCTTTTTACTCAGATTGATGACTGGACTGTTTCAATTTCAATCATGGGCGAGGCCTCTTTCTAGACGAAGGACACAATTTTCCTCTTACTCCCTTCCTTGACTGTTGAAGGCATGCCTTTTACCCTTTTGAATATTGTGTAAGACCACTGACTTCCATTCCAAATATAAGGCATTTCCTGTCCTGGGTGGGGTGGCCGTTCCTCCATCCGTTAAGCCGTATATCCAGCCTTTGGAGTGTAGGAGCCCATCATTACTGACATGTGCTCCCAGGACTTGAACTGATTCTCCGTCCTTATCCGTTTTATTTCTACTTGGATACCTTCTTGTGCAGGCTTAAGGTGTCGTGTATCAATCATCTCACTCCTATATTCTGGTGTGCCAGCAGTATGATCACCTGAAACCCTCAAATTTATTACACATGTACAACGGTTGAGGGAGTCTCCAATGTGAATAATCATGGGCTGGTCTGGTATCCAAATGGCCAAATGCCACAGTAGGAAATTTATTTGATCATATGATTTACCTATTTCAAAAAATTTAAAATACATTGTTCCTTCCTTCCTCACCAACGGACGCTCCTAATCCCTTCCACAAACCGCTTTAACTCGATCTTCCTTCCTCAATTCGACATACTGATGTCAAACACGCTAATAGTTATGGGTGACAAATTGTCTGGTGTTGATGGTGGTCTCCACAAGGACTCATCCTCCTTTCCGTCCTCTACCTCCAAGCGGGTAAAGCAGACTTATATGTCTGTGTGGAAGGAATATTCCTCTTGGAATGATGAATATTGTCGAAAAACCCTTCAAGGTCTCTCTAGGCACGTTTCACAACCCTCTGGGAACGAGTTGGGGAACACAATATCGAAGGAGTCGAAGTACCATTCTCCAGGAATTCCTGGAACCTGCACAATTACCGAGTATGTGGGAACCTGTACCATAACGGAGTATGTGGACGGTCTTCAGTACTCTGCTTCAGAGGACTGCATAGAGTCACCAATAATCTCTGCGATCGAACTGGAACTGGAGAAAGCCATTCCTTATCCTCCCTATGAAAGCTGTACATCCATCTCACAAAACATCCTCGTCGGAGACGATTCCCATTACCTTCCTTTTATTCCCTTTGCAGATGACGAGAATTACGACTGTTCCCGTGATTTTGAACTGCACAATTACAATGCTTGGCAGAAGCCACATCTCACATTTGACGGTGTGAAGAATCCTTTTCTACCTGCACCTCCGTATACTCATTTTATCCTTCCTGATCAAGCCCATTATGTGCTTCTAGAGACTACACGTCGTTTGCTTTCAGATGAAATGTTGTCCATGGAAGATATAGACAGAACCTCTGCTCTCCCATCTACATGTAAAGAAATTGTTCAGTTTCAGAAAAAGTGGTAAGGGGTCATGTTATAACAATTAGCATGGTTATTTTTCTAACTCCTTCCGTCCGCTGTCAGTGACATTCCGAGAGATTTCCCGTTCCAAATGAAGATTCCTGAGATCTATAGAGAGAGCTCACCCATGTCGACTGTTGGATACTTTCGCGAATATTTCTGCAGTAATCTGAACTGTACAATGGGTTTCTGCTCATTGCATGATGGAGATGGTGAACTCTACCATTTAATTGAATCCTGAATAACTCCTGATATCAGTGTTTCAGCGGTTAAATCACAGGTATATACTCCGGAAGTACCATCTACAGCAACAGGCACAATTATTTCTCCTGTGTGTGGTTCTTCCTCTGCACTACCTTTAATATCGTCCACTGTCACAGTAAGTACTCTTACATGAATTTTTAACATCTTTAATCTCACAGATTTTCAAGGGGAAAACCTGGAATGATGAAGATTGTGAAATTTTGACAATGGCTCTACAATTATCTCCACAAACCAATTCATCCGATCTATCTATCATATGTGATAAACCATTCCATGAGGTATATTATTCCCACTCATATCACATCCCTCCACATGAACATCCGAGTTCCATAGATTGATAGCTTTTTAAAATCAGTCAAATACCCCATTCTTCTTCCTGGGGAAACCAAAACGAAGAATAAGGATCCAGTGAAATCTCAGTCCTTCCGTTTGTGTCTTCCCTTGTTTCAATTTCCAGTGTCACTGACCCTCCGTTTTCTCAAATTTAGAAGACAGCAGAGCTGATCTCTTCACACCGTACTGTCACATTTCTTCTGTTTAAACACTGATAATCATCTAGATTTAATGCAGAAATATGCCATGCAGACACAAAGGGCCATGCAACTCCGCCCTCTGTGAGTGCTACAAAAACAAAGGCCACTGCCATACAAGGTGTGGATGCAACAAATTGTGTAAGTCCATTTATTAATTATTTGGTATTGTTTTACAACTCTGTGTTCCTCCTTCTTTGTACACTAAAGGCTCCAGGAGGTGGAAGGGTTGTTCCTGTGCGAAATCTGAGCGGGCTTGTGGCACAAAGAAGTGCTTGTGCTATAGATCGCATTTTGAGTGTGATCCAGAGCTGTGTATCCCATGTGGATTCAGGTACGTTTTTTCCACTTTGTGATACATTCTTCCTCAAATTGAAATAACCACATGAACTATTAGAGGTTTGTTTCACATTTTTATAAAAATGCCTGTTGTTCCACTTAATTCCCACAGGCGATGACACACATAATCTGTGTAAAAATATGGGGATCCAAAGAGGCGAATTCAAGGTATTTCTCCATTCACTGGGACACAAAGTAATCCAATGATTCTGGTGGATAGGATACTGAAGTCAGACAAAGCAAATGCGGGCTTGGCCTTTTCATCTCAGACGATTGCGAAAAAGAGGACCTCATCTCTGGTACATATTTATTTCTTCTGAGGAATGATGTCAATTTTATCAAGGTTGACAATATCATATCAAATGTAGAATATGTTGGTGAAATTATCTCTCCATTGACTGTTGACTCCAGAAAGTGAGTCCTGTGCTTTCTCAGACTTCAAAATGCATATAGCTGAGGGAAATACCAACATAGTTCCCGCGCACAACATCGGAGAAGGTTATATGTCTTTGACATCGACCCTGAGTACTGCTTGGATAGCGTGTACTGTGGAAATGTATCACGATACATGAACCACAGCTCCAAGGCCGCAAACTGTCACACTAGGATAATGCTAATCAATGGAGAACATCGGGTAGGGGTTTATGCAGGTAACACCCATGCTCTTGACCTACCACTGGAATTCAAAAATCTTAAACAATACCTTTCCCTAACAGCTCGACGGATATCTAGGGGGGAGGAGCTACTCATTGATTATGGTCTTGAATTCTGGAAACAGAGAGAAATGGGTAAGCTTTTCAGTTTGTGATTTGACATCATGATTGTACTAATGATTTTTTTTATTACCAAATGAATTTATGTCGCCTGATTTCGTGTCTCCTGATTATTCTCACCCCCTCCCCCCTCCCAAAAAAGTAAAAAAGTAAAAGTAAAAAACACAAATACACAATGAAAAACGATCAAGCAGGTTTATAAGAGATAGTGGTGGAAACAAGGAAAAAAAAGTGAAAAGGAGATGAGGGAGACACACAATATATATTATAAGATGTCTTTATCATTGTTGTTATTCTTTTTCAGATTACTCAGTTCCCTGCCTCATACCTGGTTCCCTGGTGTCCATGGACCACAGTGCTGCTAATCTAATAAGGTTTTTCAGAATGGACTTTTTTTGACTTTTTTTCGGAAGGAGAAGGAGGAAGTCACCATGAATAATTTGAGTACTGTCGCGTAATGTGAAATCACCTTCCCAGATCACATGTAAAATATCGAGTGGTCTTTTCTGGGTCATAAGTGTGAGTCCATGGAGTTCCTGGCCTGTGATACAAGAAACCACCTTGGACATGTCTGAAACCCGCAAATCTGGACAGGCCGGATGTAAAATACAGTGCAAACAAAACTGCGAGCGCCGTAAAATGGACCAATGGTGAAATGGACTAATGGGGAGCGGGAAACCACAGGCAACCAGGAGTGGAGCGGATGTTGTATGTACCCTACTAACAAGTCGGTGGAAGGAAGGGAAAGAAAATAGGCGACGACAAAAAACTCACCCATCAACAACAACTGATCCAGTATAGAAACAGAATGATTCTCCCAAGATTCTCCATGATTCCTCATTTATGTGGTTTGAGACAATTCCCAAGAAAAACAACATATTACACACAGAAACAGCCTACAAAATGTGTATGAAAGGGAGAATCACGGAATCAGGTGGTAGTGTTTCCACACAAAGGGTTTCTAAAGGACCAAAATAGGAATGGAAGCAGGAATCACGATAATCATCCTGCCCAATGTTATGCACACGAAGAAGGGATGTGCATTGCAGTAATGTTCGTCCATCTATCCTTGGGAAGGAGGAGCTTGAGTGTTGGTCAGAAGAGAATCACATGTAGACACAAATCATGTTGAAAAGAACATTCACCACTCTTAAATGGATGAGTGAGGTTAAATGTATCCCTAGCACAGAATAAGTGGTATGGCTGGTTCCAAATTGATCAATTGGGAGGCATATCATTTTGGATCATTGAATGCATGGCTATTTTCTTTCCTAACAAATGATCCATTGGAATAGACAAGTGTTTCCACACAGAACTGTAAGGATTCCCCATGATTCTGCCTTTACATGGTTTGTCAATGGCTCCACGTGTTAAATGAGAGAGTGGGTCTGTTCAAAAGGAATACAATTGATTCCACAGGGAACCAGCAGAATTCCCCATGATTCCTTCTTGATATGATGTCAAATAGAGAGTATCT
>JAHXRV010007708.1:0-21675 GCA_019904355.1 Psilocybe tampanensis
GAACCGATGGCTTCGAGGTTGTGAAATGGGGTAGGAGCTCGGGAATGCACAATATACTTACATCGCAGACAGGCTTTCGAAACGATAATGAAGATGAAGGACTCTGAGGTAGGTCAATCATCAATTCAGGAAATAGTCAGAGAAGACTAACATATCCAGGTCCCATTGTTTCAATAACTTGTCAATGGCAATAGTGAATGGCATTCGCTAACATTGCGAGTGCTGTAAACCGCACCGGGAGTTGTGGATTTTAAAGGTGGCGGAAAGGCAGTGGGCCCTGTTAGTTGAAATTTCAAATGGGAGTTTTCCATGAGTGTGGAGCAACGGAAAGGTATTGACGAACTCAGACGCACCTAACAGATCCATTAGGAGTGTCCGATCTTCTGGAGGGATGTCTGAATCGGTGGCCATAGTTGATAGTGGACGAAGTATGTAGACGGGTGTGGAGTGATGTGCAGACTCAACGTCAACAGTCTGCCTAACCAACACCGCAGTTATCCCACGAGGTGAATTTACATATGTGTTACGCGTTACACGTACAAGTGTCACTCATGTTACTCGAAGTGTCTATATGAGGTCTGACTAGATCTGACTCTTAGACTCTTGATGGTGGCACCGAACTGGGCACAACCTTGTGAGGGGGCTGGGCCGCTGGTTGGACTAGCGTTAGCTGGAGGTGACACGAGAATAATGTCTGAGGGGCCGGTCCAGGAAGAATCAAGAAGAATTGCTCGTTAAGTCTCCGAGTCCTTGAGGGCAACTTCCTAAGGCCTTGAGTACAACTCGTTGAAATATGTCTATAATTCAGTATTGGTAATGTGCTTGTTATAACGATGCTACGTTCTTCTTGTTTTTTATTTTGCAATGAAATTAGTCCAATTAGAACATTGAGCAGCAAAACCGGTAAATACATATCGCCATAATCTTCCTGTGATGCTTTGAATAAACCAAAGGGAGCATTTTATTTCTCCTCTTTCCAATAGGGTGACTGGCATTGGAAGAACCTCCTCAGCTCATCGAGGCGTTCCTACGATATGTATTAGGAGAGTACTCTGGCGATAGTTCCACATAACAATAACCACACATACCTCATCGAACCTCAGGGCGAGTAGGCCGAGGTGTTCACTGAAATCCGCCAGTTCCTCCCATCGAGAACGACCTGTTGGAATCCATGCAAACCGAGAGAGCGCTGGTAGTCTTACACCCTTCTGTGTAAGGACCTTCTGAAGCGCTTGGAACTCGGAGTATCTTCTGTACACCTCTACACACGACTTGAAGCCGCGGAAATCAGTCTAAATATGAATAATTAGCGTGGAGTCGTGATATTGAACCGTTTGTATACATGCCCGGGTCGAAATCTCGTAGAACTCTATTTGCTTGGAACCGATGGCTTTCAGACATTTAGAGGCAAGTATAACCAGTACGGCAAGCTTGACCCACTTCGCAACACGGGCTTCATAACAACAATCGTGAAAGCCATCTCTGCAAGGAAATTAGTCAGGAAGTCAACAAAGAAATAAGAAACACATACGCACATATAAAAAGTAAGATATCGTTGACACAATACAGATAGAAGTGCGACTGACTCCATTTCGAGGTCTCCGAGAGGGAACAACGACATTATTCGGCGCGGGTGGTTTGTCTGATGTTATATGAGTTAGAGGGTAGGAAAAAAGTCAACAATGGAATGACTGACCTGGCATCGGGCACGAGTGATATTGGGCCAACGTTCAGAGTATTGGGTTCAGCGGTGGATAATGTTGAATTGTGGAAGAAATAGCGGTGTGGTACACGTGAAGTTGACCATCAGGCTAAATACTAATAGTCTGGTTAGGCTGCAACGCCGCAATTGTCCCACGGGGGCAAACGAGGCATTAATGCATTACTTACCTGGCACATTACGCGGACGGCCGCGGTCAGTGAAATCATTATAAATCGGACGTTAAAAAATCATACACCAGTCACATCGACTTGCCACCTTCCTCCACTCAGCCTTGTTCCTCACTCAGCCGCTTCCTCTCCAGCAATGTCCTTTGTAATGACTGGGGATAATGGTATCCCCCCAGAGTTAATGCTAAAAAGTTTGTTGCCATCTCAGTTAATCTTTTAAAAATATCATAATCTTGGCGCATCTCATTGGAGCTTGAGCTCTCCTTCCCCTTGACGTGAACCAACAGCGCCAATCCCAGTAACTGAAGACGAGTCCGTGAGCCGCGTTTTTATGACTCGAAATGTCAGATATATCACTATTCGACTTTAATTTGTCGTTGATGCTGACCACCTTTGGACGTTCGTGTGTAGCAATCATCTCTCTTTCTGTCTTCTGACCTTATTCGTTCATATCCTTTAGAGAGCGTACTCGATATCAAGGTACTAAAGCCCACATTGAAATGTATGTTACATTCGCTCCATATATCTTTTGAGCTTGATGTTATTTTTGTTCCAGTTGTTGGATCGAAGAACGTCGAGTTCTACGAGGTCGCAACCCAGGTATTCCTCAAATGAATTCTCGAAGTTCTATTCTCATTCTTCATCATTCTCAGAGTGATTATATGGGATTTCATCCTGTTGGAACGGTGGTTAACAGAAGGTACTCTGAATTTCAAATGTTGCGCCGAGTCCTTCTGCGCAATGGCGTCCATCCTCTTCGACTTTCCCGGACTCGATGGATCCCTGGCTATATGTCGCGGTGGGAAGAGTTAAACTTCTGGGTTCAGCACCTCGGCAAGCTCAAATTCAACAAGGTGGATACAATGAAGAATTGTAACAAAAATCGCTCAAACTTCATTCTAGGATTGCCTCAAAGAGCTCAAGAAGTTCTTCGAAGACGAATCGCCGTACCAGCCGGAAGAACGACCTCCTGGCTTTTGGTTCAGATCGATTCTTCTATGGAATGCCTAACTGATCTGCTCAATATTTGGTCGCGCCGTGTGATTGCCGAGGGAAAACACCGATGTGCTAAGTGTTGCTAAGTGTCATTCAAGTTGCTACCGTACCGCACCATTCTGTACCATCAATAACGACGCCGTTCACACATTCAACAATGTTTTAAGGTAAGCAACTATCCATGTTTTGCATTCAAGGAGGTAATAGCTAAGTTCTGAGCACTAGTACTACCATACAGTCAGCGACAGCCCATCCAACGAGGACCTAGACTCAAGCCAACATAGTGCACTCTCGTTGGCTGAGATCTTGGTTTTCTGGCCTTTATTACCGCCTGGCATTGACGAGGACAACACAACGGCACCCTTTACCGATGAGTAAGTGTCTATCGCCGTTGCCACCACTTTTTACTTACAAGAACAAACATCAGGCCTTCAGGCTTCATCGACATCCTCGGCACTGACACTTTGTGTTTGTTTCTGCCCAACGCATGAACGTCGACGATAAACAGCTACCCTACCGCCCACCACCGCCGCCTTTCAGTGACTTAAATAAGAACGATATAACTCGTTCTTATCGTTTCGCTTTCCTGACACCCTCGTTGTCCGGTGTCCACTGGTAAGAGTTGACCAGCCCTACACTGTTGTTGTCTCGGCTCAGCCCATTCTCACTTCTACCAGGCATTCCCTCCTCACCCCGCTTACTGTTGGCGAGCCTCAGGTGCTGCCCATCAGCAAGCTTGGACACCCTCCGAGACTCTGCTCGTCTGCGATCCCAGACCCAAACCATCGCCCAACAGCACCTTAACACAGACCATGAAAAGGAGGCCGATGAAATCTTCGCCATGATTTCAAGGACCGGCACCTTGTCCTTCCCCAACCCTTGATTGACAGTTCATCCTCAAAACTTCCACGTCTATCACGCCCATTTCCGACACGACCTTCACCTCCCCTCGTCCACGGCTGAAGCTTCTCCTTCTCCGAATCTCCGTATTGCTCCAGATCGAGCTCTCGTTTGTCCTCATTTTCCGATTATTCTCTCCTGCAGCAATGATGAAAGTATTACTTCAGCCTCGTCCACCGCCTCTTTCGATTTCTTGGCTTCCACTGAGCCCGCTCTTGCTATCACGACTCCCATCAAGATGTTCAACAAACAGTCCCACACCTTCGTTCCACACCAACAGGCTGCGCCTTGCGTGATCGTCGACAACACCAAGAAAGAAGTCACCAAATATCTCTACCAAGGTGGAGTCACTCTTGCGACCGGGAAGCCTAAAGCTGACCAGGTCCCAAAGTACCGTGCCCCCGCTCAAAACACCACTTCCACCAATAGCTGGTGCCATGTCCCCTGCGTTTAATTCAACTCCCAAGGCCTTTCTCGCAAACGGTTGAGTTAGGAGGGTTTCTTCGATCAGTCGGTATGTGCTCTCTTCATGCTTTCGGTTTCATTTTGTACTCAAGAACCGGCATCCCCCTTTTGTAGAAACAGTTGATTCAGGCCCTCAGTCCTATTCCTCTCATCCCTGTTAACCCACTTCGATTATATCTATATTATCATCACAAGGCTCACAACTCGAAATATTGTTTGTAACTTCTTGAATACTTTGATACAATTTCCACATACTGCTTAATTTCATTTTCTTTGTCACTGATTTTCTCACGCAATGCTGATAATGCCGATAAGGACCTTTCACCTCTTCCGGTTTCTCTCGATACCCTATTCTATCCTCTAATTCTAGTGTAAATCTCTTTAATAATGGCAGCACTCCCTCCTCAACAGCCTTCTGGTGCATTCGAGACAGAATTCACAACCGAACAAGACATCCACCGTGTTTGCGGCCGTTGCAAACGTACTTTTCCCCCCAACCAAGTACAATGGATGCACAACGCAAGGACCGAAAACCCTGGGCGGTGGATCTGTGCCGACTGCATGGCACACTATCGTGCAAAGGGTACCACCCGCCGACGGGTTACTACTGGGCCTACCAACAATACAAACCAAGGTACTTTGCTTCCCCATAAGTTTCCGATGACGATGCTAACGACTAATATCTCTGAATTAGGAGCTATGGCGGCGGCGGCTCCCAATCAGATGAACGCAGGAGTTCAGGTTGCTGAGTCTGCAGCTGCTCAACAAGAAAGAGTCATTCAGCAAGTTGCAGCAGCACAACGTGATGGTCGGTCTCAATCTTGACATCCAAATAACACTGGCATTTCTTTTCTAACCCTGAACTTCAGAACGTCAATATCCTGTTGTTGCGGTTGGGAACTTGGCAACCCCTGCTCAACCACTGGGCTATGCTATGGGAAATCATTTTCCACAAGTCATGCCGCCGCCTCCACCACCAGTAGTTGTTGGTTATTCTGGGAATTATGTGGCCCCCGTTGCTGTAGGGGGACCTGCTGCAGCTCCTCAGAATCGAAGCCTTGTCCTAGCGCATGCAACTCCGGCCGTACACTCTGAATCTCCTCTGGTCTTCAAATCCCGTTCACAAAGTATCCTCCCATTTCCAGCAGACAAGCTACCTCTCAACCCAGGCTATCAAGAGGCACACAAAATGCACAAGGAGATGAAAGCGTTCTTCCAATCAAAGGCCTATTCGTCTCCATCAAATGTCGAGCTGGTTACTGTTAGGGTCTGGTTGTCCGTCCGTACCAACAAGAAGAATCCTTTGCGAATTGGGGTCAGTACCTTTTTATTTATGCTTTCCAAAATTAACTTTGAACATCGTCACTGATGGGGTTCCATAGACCGTCTTTGAGGCCGTCTCTAACATTCCTGTCCATATCGGCTTCCAGGACCTCAAGATTATGCTTTTCTGTGCTATCCTGCCCCTGTATATCAATTGGTCAAAGGGGTTTCCGCTCTCCATTGACCAGTGTGAACTTCGTGATAAGAACGAAGTGGAACTCTCACCAAGAAGGCCGGATGTCGATGTCATCGCGGATAAATTCTATTCGTTCAAGGGAAAAAATAAAGCTACCAAGGTGTTCAATGGCAAAAATCCTCTCGACCTGGGCCTGTTCATCAGCAACGACTTGTTTGAGACAATTCTCCAATACATTCAGGCAAAGTCTGATGAATCCAACCTGGTTGTGAGTTATGTTACTTTTTTCAGGCAGTACAAAATCATCTGATAAGAAACTCTTCAAAGGACTCTGAGAATGCCTTCACAGCAGAAAAAAGACTCGACTTAGAAAGCAACGTCAAATTGAGTAACAATTTAAAAAGAAAGAATAAGGAGTCCAATGCTGTGAGACCTGATCGCCCAACTTCGTTATTTCTGGACTTCTTAATTGTTTTCTAGAGCCCTAAAAAGCGATCAGCTCACAATCTGGCAGAGAGCTTTGTCCAAGATGCCCCAGTTCCAGATGTCCATCAAGTTCAATGGGCTCTTGGGCATCAGGGTGCTCCACGAAAAAAAGATATGACATCTTTGCGTAAGTGGTCCCAATAATCTTATTTGACCAAGTCTCATACATTAACCGTTACTCTACAGTCAATATGGTTCTTGTCTCTGTTCAATTCTTTCGTCTGCCCCAAATATCCTTCACCACCCTTGTTCAGCAGCCCAAACTCCTGCAGCAGCCACAGAATTTTCCACCACTCCAAGCCACCCTCTCGTATTCGACTTCAAAGCCTCTTCACGGCGCCTTTAAGATTGCGTATATTGGCCATTCAACCCCCGTTCTCCTTGGAGAATCAACTCAAGTCTGCATCAAACAAGCCTATTCTACCGATCCACAAACTGGAAAGAAGGTTGTTTTTGAAGGTCAAAGTCAAGCAGCAAACATTACCCAGGAGATCAACTGTCTTGGCTGGGCATCCGCCCTTATGGACATCGTTTATGGCTATGTCAAAACAGCAGAACAAGTCTGCGGCAAACCTCCGTTTGAAATTCCGCAAATGCGATATGTACAGTGCGGCCTTGCGATTTCCAAAAAAGAAGACCGGATCGATTCATATCTTGTTGAAGAGTTCATCGACGCAAAGTCTCCTGGGGATTGGTTTGTCAAGTACATCAACAATGATTCAGCCAAAGTCCGTCCATTCAAGAATGAAGAACAGTCTATGCGAGCTATGTTTCTATCCTTTTCCCAGCACGTCCAGTACTTGCAAACAAACGGCCTTGCTTATGTTTCCGATATGCAAGGAGGGCGATCTCTACTTACAGATCCCCAAATCATTACTAGCCCGTATGTTTTCTTAAATTTCTTTATCCATCTTCCGCTCCAAGTCACCCTGACATTAAACAATATTAGAAATATCGTGGGTGCCCTCTTTGCTGATGGAAATGCCAACTACGAGACCTTCGCAATAGAACACGATTGTTCTGGAAACCGTTTCTGTGCTTTTTATCAACTTCCGTCCATTGCACCCGACAATACACAGGACAAGCCTCAATCCATTCAATCCGACCCAGGCTCTGGTTCAAGTCTTCCTGAAACAGTGTGCCTTATGCATCAACAGGAGAGGGATGACATGCTCAGTGAATCTAAAGGTTATGCCGATATGGAAATTTCTGTTGTTTCGGAGGCCTCTTAAAAACAGATTTTAACAAAGATTTTAAACTAAATATATAGCGCTCTTAAATTTCCGTAAACTACTCCTTTTCTAGAATCCTATATCACAATGAATTATTTTCACAACCGAATTTTCCATTACTTTGTAGATACGGTGGGTAGTAAAGAAAGTCCAAACTCCCATAGCCTGTCTATTCTCTCCTTTTCCTTCTCGAGATCATCTTGCGAAAGCGATGCCCGCTGTTTCTCCTGCGTTTGGAACCCTTGGTCCACCCAACGAAACAGTCCACCAGCGGTATATTGGACAAATGAATGACGGATTTCATGTTTAGCAATGGCGACATTGGAGTGAGTAATGACCGCTGAAGGGAACAAGATTGTGCAGCCTGGAGGGAATTCGATTGCCATCTTCAAGTCCCAGAGAATCAAGTGCCCGCCTTTTGTGTAGTCATATACCCCAAAGGGCGTTACAGAGCATTCTCCGAAGGCCAGGTTTCCAGGGTCTATATGTGGGTAGCAAACAGTTTGAGGGCCAAAGTTGTAGGATACAGCGCTAAAGATACTGGTAGGAAAGATTTTGACAAGGGAGGGGTGTCTCTGATAGAGAAGGTCGCTCATGGTGTGATAATAGTCAAAGAGCTTAGGTGCCCAGGTAGCCATAACAGCTAGCATATTTGTCAGTGTTGGTGGGGTTTCGTTTTAGAAGCACTACTTACATGATGCAAATCCAGCAAGCCGTTTGAAGACAGGAAGGGCATTGAGATCAGAGAGCACAGAGTCGTTTGGGGGGTCATTATGAAGGTTTGTTGGGGCACGCTGGCCACCGCCAAAGGACACGCCACAATTGAGGGTCAAAAATCGGCCACGGCGATGGTGTCGCTTCGCCTTTGGGACCGAGCACTGGGATCTACAGCGCTCGAGTGCTTCGAGAGCCTGGGCTTGGAGGAGGGGCCAGTCTTTGTCCTTAGGCCGGCCTGCAAGTATTGCAACAACACGGCTTTTCTGATCTACGATCCCTGCTGAAAAGCTATAGGCAACATATGTAGCAAAAATGACAAAAAGAATAAAGGAGGGACACACCTTCCATCCCATTTTTGTAATACTAGCTTGTGCTTCCCAAGAGCGTCCTTCAGAGTTACAGAACGTGGCCTTTTGGCGCCCTTTTCCACTCCGATGTAACCGGTTTGGGAGGACGGTAGTCCATGGGCATCAAAGTCGTCCAGGGTTATGGGTATTGCTGAACCAAGGTGCTTCCTCTTGGGACCCGAGCGGGCCTGGACAAGTTCTTCCTTCTTGCGAGCCCGTCTCTTCTTTCTGGAACTATTAGCCGCCGCATTCTTTCGAGCCTGTCGGTGTGCAGGGGTAGTTTTATCTGGGTTTTTTTTTTGTCTTTTTGGAGGAGGGGTAATGGCGTCGGATGGGTCAAGAAAGATGACAGGGGGTTGAGAACCAGTTGCTGGGGTATCCAATGGGCCAAGTTCAGGCGAGGATGGGAGTGATGACAGGCTTGAGGTTGAGGATGAATCCGACAGTGTGGGGGATTGTGGGTATTCACTGTCGCCTTGTTGAGTAAGAGCGTGTCTGATGAGGTTGTGCAGATCAAAGGATGCCAACGAATCTGGACTAGCAAGGGGCAGAGTAATCAGCCCTGACATCTTGGGATGACAGGCAATGACGTGGGCCAAGGGGGATCTGTGTACAAGTCAGTGTCAGTCCTTGTATGTACTATGTGCTGAGTGAGACGGGTCAAGGAAAAATAAAAACAAAGATGAAGTGTACATGAATGCCAGTGTATGTCCGTTGCGCGAACGATTCCTGACTTCATAGAGAAAAAGAGGTTCTCTAGATAGAAAGGTGTTTGTGTGCCAATGTCCCAGTGTATGTCCGTTGCGCGAACGATTCCTGGTCAAGGGCACAGTCGAAAGGGAAGGAAAAGGAGAGGGAAAAGGCCTACAAGAGCAGCTTTGAATTGTATCGAGTTTTGATTGAGCCCCGTGTCAAAGGAGTGGGGAAGATAAGTGTTAGGGGAGAAATATTAAATACTGGGGGCCGTCACACTGTTACTCTTCGCGTTTTGGCAGTGAAATGTGACGACATTCACTGGGTGTGACATAGGGGCACAGGCTCTTCAAAGCCCACAATAATCACACTTTGCCTGCATCACCACTCCCCTATTCCCCCTTTGTTTTCTCTCTTAAGGCACTCATTTCAACCTTCAAGTCTATCTCTATTGCGTCCCGAAACCGCACGCGCCCACGCTTTTTCGTTCTGAAGGTATATGTGAACCTTCCCTCCATCTCCCTCCCAGACTGAACCCAACTTGTACAGCCCGGCCTCGCACCGTTTCCTCATCGTTTTTGACGTTCAGGGTCTCGTTTTAATTGTTAAAATAAGCTCTACCAGCTCCCGAAAACGCATCTCCGAGCGTTGTGTGGTTTCAAAGGTATACATAGATCTTTCCTCCATCTCTCTCCCAGACTGAATCCACCTTGCACAGTCCGGCCTCGCATCATTTCCTCACCGTTTTTAACGTTCAGGGTTTCAATTTGAATGTTATAACAAGATCTACCCAGTCCCGAAACCGCATGCGCCCGCGCCTTTTCGTTCTGAAGATATATGTGAACCTTCCCTCCATCTCCCTCCCAGACTGAATCCACCTTGCACAGTCCGGCCTCGCACCATTTCCTCACCGTTTTTAACGTTTAGGGTCTCTATTTGAATGTTGAGATGAGGACTACCAGCTCCCAAAAACGCATTTCCGAGTGTTGCGTTGTTTCGAAGGTATACATGGATCCTTCCTCCATCTGCCTCCCAGCCTAGACAAGGACTAAGCCCAACTTTTCTAGGTTATTTCTCCTCCGTTTCTTCACTATTCTTCACGGTCAGGATCTCGATTTGAACGTGTTTTATATCCTTCACGACTCTCAAAACCGCGTGGGCCGAGGCTCTTCCGTTGTGAAGGTATATCAATCCCTTTCCTCCCCATCCCTCCCAAACTGACCTCACCTGGCCCAGGTTGGATCTCCACCATTTACTCCTCGTTTTTCACGTTCTAAGTCTCGTTTCAAATATCGGAATAAGATCTAATGGCTCCTAAAATCTCAGGTGCTAATACGCCTTAGTTGCAAAGATATACATTGATCTCTGCTCCATCTCCCCTTCAGACTGAACACAACTTGCTCAGGTCAGATTTCCACTGTTTTCCAATCATTCTCTACATTAAGGCTCTCGTTTTGAAGGTGGATACTATGACTATCAACTCTCGAAACCGTGTGGGCCCACGCTCTTTGGTTGTGAAGGTATGCATGGACCTTCCCTCCATCTCCCCTCTAAAACTGACCACAACTTTCCTATGTCAGTTCTCCACCATTTCTTTGTCTTTTTTCACGGCCAAAATCTCGTTTTAAATGTCTTTATTATCTTCATAATATACCCAATAAAATCTATAGCCCAGTGAATATTTATTCTTCATCCGGTTCAGAGCTGTCGCCTTCAGATTCAGTCTCGGTAAAGGAAGCATACATTTCTTCGTTGTCTGTGTTATCATTTTCAAGGGGCACCGGGGCACCGTGACGCAATTCCTTCATGCCCTCAAGTAGTGGGATTGGCAGCTCGTCTTCAATGTTTTCTATATCACCAAGGTGGGTGGCAACGATATTGTCGAGGCTGGAGGAGCTATCATCTTGTTCAGTCAATGCATCCTTGAAACAGGCAAGTACTTTTAAATAGATGTCCCAAAATGTTTCCCTTGTAACCGTTGGGGACCCAATCTGAGCATAGATTGCACATGCTCGTGTATGAAAGAGAGGTGGAGTGAGTTGAAAAACAGGGTGGTCTGGAGGGGCATATTCTTGTTCAAGGGAGTCCAAGATGTCAAGAGGGATCGGAACCTAAGACAACCTTGTTTAACCAGAAGTAATGAACCTCAAATAAATTTATTCATTACCTTGAAGTCAACGGCTCCATAATGTTCTGGCTTAGAACGAATCAGCTCTGGTGGACCGTGAGGTAAGATTTTTTTATTGTCAGCTCGCGGAGCTGTGCGATTTCGTGTAAGAACCCATTTATCGATTTCATCCTGGAGCCACGGAATGGCAATCCAGCGAAAAACTAGACTAGGATTGACAGTAAGTGCTCCGACAATGCCGCTCAGACTAGATCAAATCCTACTTTTCAAGGGCATTGTCAACTTCATAGTGGCCTTTGTCTACGCCGCTCTGAAAAAGGTCCTCATAGCCAGGAGCAAAGTCACGACGAAAGACAGACCAGTTTATCTCAGGCTTGATGTTTGCCTTTCGTCGTTTCCAGCTGTGTTGAAGCGTATCCGAGAGTGATGGGTCCATTTTGTGTCGAATGAGCGTGTGTACGTTTGCAACACCATAATTTTCACTGCCTGGGTCGCTTTGGGTGGTGAGGGGAACAGCTAGTGAACTATTCAAACAAAGACAATGACACTAGTAATAGAGTAAAGCTCACCTCCATATTTACGGACAGCGTGAATATAATAACGTGCAACCAAACGGGGATTTTTGTTGGTCCACCAGATCTTGAACCAGTTGTTAAACCCCGTGAAGGGATCAATACTGTGGTGGAGCCAGAGTCCAAAGCGCGGCCCCCACTTGTCATGCTGATCTTGAGCCCAGACTTCATTTACCCCAGCTGCATAGTAACGACGTCTCTGGAAACGGCGATGTCGACGATCTTTGAGTGCTTTGGGCTCGGTTTGTTTTAGATATTTGGCAATAAGATGGCTGGGTTACAAAGAAAATCAATAAAAAATTCATGGAGCTGAGAAGCAATTAGTACTCACCGTGATACTCTCATATTGAACTCAACTAGCAGTTGTCTGCGAATCATCTGAATGCCGCGCGTAGGGTGATCTTTTCGCATAGTGTCGATGGCCGTTGCGATAGACTCAAGGGTGTGTTGCTGTTGGCGGGTGCTTGTAAGACCCCATTTCTTGCGCAATCGCTTCACGCTGGCTTGGCTACACAGATGGGAGGTCAACCACGAAAACGGTCACGGTCCGGGTCTGAGTACAATACCTGAGTCCATATAGGTCCTTGTCATAATGGTCCTCCATATGCTGTGTTATCTCTTTGTCATTGCAGCCAAGACGGTAGTAATATTCAAGGTATTCTTTTATTTCATCGTCAGGAGCTGGGAGTTGGTGAACGGAGATCAGTTCTTGTGGCACGGTCAATGTAATGATTGTAAATTGAATCTTACGAAGAGGTTTGTGTTGGTTGGGCATGCCTTTGCTCTGAAAAGCGACAGCCTCTGTCTTGACGTGAGGGTGTGTGGCCGATGGACGTTGTACTGTTCAGTGTTCGATGGAAGGAATGAGTATCTTAATTCTTATCGTTTCTGTATCTAATATTTTTGAGGCCATTAAATAATTATTATCTACAATGATCGGCAATCACGCGGCTTGACCAAACACATGGCGATTTTGAGCAGATCAGTTAGGCATTCCATATTCTTCAAGTGAAACTTGTCGACTTTACTCGCCTACTGGCATTTCATGGGTAAAGATATCAGTTGGACATTATATCTACGTGATAGTTTCTTGTGACAGTTCCGAGTCAGTACCAGTTTCTGGAATTAAAATTTCTTTTGTGTTGAAACCTTCTTGCTGGCATATGTATTTGCTTGCAATGTTTTTTGTACGACAATCGACAGGCTTATATTTTATTGTTATTCTAACAATGTTAGACCAACCTGCGGTCAAGAAAACATGTATGATATATGAAGTTGTGGCATGAGAGCCTGTGAATAATTAAAACCTAGACACCGAGCAAAGACTCTCGAAGGAAAGCGTCAGACGAAGAGTCGACGAAGAATTCCGAGGCCATTGTGTTCTTCTTGTGCCTGGTATGGTGACTTGTCTGAAACCTAGGTTTCGGCAGGCAAGCTTGTAAGGATGCTGACACAGTTGGCCCATTGCTTCATAGCTTCCTGTGCCCTCAGAGCTTCAACACCGTCGCCGAAATTGTAAGTCATCGACTGTATACAGGATATCAGAACTGTCACGGTAATGCAGATAAGACTTTGCGATACTGACGCTTCCATTGGACCAAAGATCTGAGCCCTGCGCAGCTATTCCCGCGACGTTCTCTCTTGTCTGAGGAATGATTTTCTGTTGGAAAGCTCCCTCAAAAAGAAGAATCGTTTCCGGTTTTGTTGGTGTCCCTTCCACTAGAGACGACAGAGCCCCTCAGCGATTATCAAAAAAGGCGACGACGAAAGGTTGCGTACTTTCAACGGCCGAAGAAGTTTCCCCGGAGCTGTCAGCGCAAGCGTCGGCTGTCAATGGGGTCATGCCTTCGACTATGAGAAGGGGTATCTTTAGCGTATGGGGCAAAGGCAGATACAGGTCGACTCGCCAGACGGGGCGCGCACTGACGCTAAGGTGCTGACTTGGACGTCGATGGGCTTCGCGGCGAGACTAGAGGTTTCGAAGTTCACTGGCATAGCGTCCACTCTTGAAGGCAGATGAGCAACAAGCGAGTTTGGAGTCGTCTTGAGGTGATTTGAAAGTCTAGTTCTGAATATATAATGCTTTTTAGGTTAGATAATATCCACCCTTTCTTGCCAGGAGAGACATCCAGGATCTGAAGCAAATCTGAGGGCGTTAAAGTAAGTTTACGACGGCATTTTTGTTGTCTTTTTGTCTTTTTTCTTTCTTCTTCGAACCCTGAACGACCGTTGTCGCGTCCGGGTCGCCTGTCAGATGAAGGGGAAATCAATCATTCTGCTTGAGAGATGTCGCAGCTAGACAGAGGGTTCCCATGCAGGATAGTTCAAGTACAAAAGAACTGCTCTCGATGGCAATTGGAGGGCAGATGTGGGATGGCCATGTTTGACGGTTATGCCCACAACTTTGACAAGATACGATCATGAGGACAATGATTATCCCTACAAAAGACGCGTGAAAATTTGGACAAAAAACCAGGGTTGTCTCACATGTTCCTTTTCTTTGTGTCGAGAATATAGTCCAGGTTCAAGTTGTGTGTGTGTGTGTGTGTGTGTGTAAAACAAAAGCAATGTCACCAGAGAAAAACCCGAGGAACCTGGACCTTGAGATGAAACGTGTCTGATTATGTGCGATTATGGGGGTCCGCTTGAGCATTTCAGGCGGTATGTCTTCAGAGAAATTAATTTCACCCACTAGGAAAGCAATAAACGATTAAGGGTCTGCTTCACTGTGGATGTCCTCTCTCCACTGGCTCGAGGACGGGGACCCGCTTTGAGGATGAATGATGAGTAAGTTATTTCAGGAATATTTGGTAGCCTCTGCACATTATGACAATTGAAGCTCTAGACAATAGGGGATGAATCCAAGATGAATCGATGAAGGAAAGAAAAAGAATCATAAGTTGAAATCAAGGCTAGTACCCAATATTGTACTTATAGATATACACCACACGTCGCCAGGTCCACTTAACAACAGTAGCTAATTAACGTAGAAAGGTGTCTTTACACCCGTGCGTCTTAGTACTTCGTTTACTTGTAGCACGATAATAAATAGAATTCAAAAAAAAAAAAAAAAAGTTTGGTCGGTTCTCGGGCACATTACGTAATGCAATTCATTTGCTTGGAAAGGAAAAAAATATCTTCTTTAGAGTTGTCTTTGAACCAACCTCTTACAGTCTACCAGAATCTACCATACCATATTGTCATAATCTCAAATATGGCTCAAGATAAGCGCTCAAAACTCTCGAAGAAACCCTCCAAAAAACCCCACCAAACCTCCAACTCGAATAACGCGAAACAGGCGTTGAAGAAAAAGCATCTTCTCTCGACCAAGTCAAGGAACGACGACCTCCGCGAGAAATTAGATCGGGAGTCTCATTCTCTCTATTCTGTATGTCTTTCTTCTCTCATTTTCTTCCTTCTCTTTTTTCTTTTGGAAAAAGAAGAAGAACAACAAAAGATTAAACACAGCGTACTGACTCAAAAAAAAAAAAAACCTCCTCAAATTCCACTTCAACAGGAACTTGGCATCGTCGCCCAACCGAAAGTGCACGCACACCCACTCTCACTCTCATCATCATCATCGTCAATGGACGTATCCGAATCACTCACAGACCTGACCGCCGTTCTACGAAATCTTTGACTTTCTCGTGTCGTTGTCAGATTGTTTGTCGTGGTCGACGTCTGTCGCATCCGACATACAGCAATAAATCAAGTACTACACGACGATTCGAGATGAAAAGCTCTGACGGTCGGGCAGATCCAGTTGTTCAAGAACCAAGAACGCTTTCATTGATACTTTGCCTTTGCCTTTACGCAAAGAATCAAGCTCAAAGCTCCAACTCAAGTTTCACCCGTACATCTTGGATTCTCTCCAACACAATAACGACAATCGAATGACGCTCGATTTCCCATTCAACAGCCAACCCCCTCCGCCACAAGTGCGTTGCAACAAACTCGCAAGAGAAAATCCAATCAGTCTTGGAGCTTGGAGCTTAGAACATTGGACTTCTGAAGCAGACAGGGAGAGTCATACCACAGAGACACCACCAACCAATCGAGCTCTACCTTTTTTCTTTCTTCCTAAGTTGTACTTAGGTCTGCCTCACCACGCAGAACACACCACACACAGACCAGCACTTATCTACCACCCTACCCATCTACCTATCTATCATAACTTAACATAAACTTATCAAGAACCTCAAACACAACAAATCATACAGCGACAACGGTCCATCTCGTACCAAAAAAATAAAATTGTATCACTGTATTCATTCAGTCATTCATCAATTCATCAATTCATACATATAAGTACTATGTACTACTAACTACTACTACATACAATAAACTCTGATCATGATGAGCAACTTGAACCTTTGAGCGCAAAAAAAAAAGCAAGCAAACAAGAGAAAGGAGCCGAGAGGAGGGGAGAACAAAAAACAAAAGGAAGGAAGGAAGTGTGTAAGGATGTACAACAGGGTTCTGGGCTTTGGATATCATTTCAATCGGGGAAGGAAGCGAAGCTGCTAGGTGTAGGTGGATGGTATTTATGTTATAGGAGAGCTAGCTAGGGAGAAAGCGAGAAACTGGGTAGGAGAAGGGGATAGTGTCCTCCACTGCTCAGTCCATGCAGTAGAGTCGAGAGTCAAGATAGCAAAAGGGGGGGTATCCCAAAAAAAAAAGAAGAAAGAACGGGAAAAAAAAAGAGAAAAATCTAGCCAGAAAAAAAGGAAGCCAAAAAAGAGAAAGAATGAAGGGAAAAAAAAGAGCTCTCAATCAAAAGTTCACCCCAAACACCTCACCTCACCTCACCTCAAAACTCAAAACTCAACTCATATCCTCCCACGCAGGCCTCGGCGCCCCAATCGACAACTTCCCCAACTGCTTCCTCTGCTTCAAATTCTTGACCTCCGTATTGATCAAATCCCTCAGCCTCTCCAAATCCACGCTCCGCTCCGCGCGCGAGCCCATCAGGACGTTGCGCCAGATGCCCGCCGCGGCTACCGAGTTATCGATCGGCAGTTGGAGCGGGCGGTGGAGGCGCACCATCTTTTGGACGAGGTGGTCTGGGCTTGGGTACATGGTGTTGGGCCAGGCGACGCGGATGGCGAACCACCATCCGAGGGGCTGTGTGGGAGAGGGGGGTTTGGTTAGTTTTGGAGGCGAGGGGTTTGATGATAAAAAAATATGCTTACTCTGCCGTCGGGAAGTGTTCGTTCGGGGTATGAGTCGTATGTCGTGAGTCCTCCATCCGGCAATGAGAAACTGATGGAAAAAATCAACAATCAAACTTCCTAACGAAAACACAAGAAGAAGAAAAAACATACCGATGAACGACCCAATGATTAGGATCCGACCTATGTTTCGCGAGGACAACAATCAACCTCGGCGTACCCTCCAACCCAAAGGGCGTCCACAAATCCTTCAACATCCCACACGCATCCCCATGCCGTCCATTAAACACCGCATTACTGATCGCATCCGCCATATTCGGCGGGACGAACAGCCGATCCACGACGCCCTTCGGGCTGTCCGTCAACCGCGCACGCACATACCGCTTATACGCCTGCGTCGACCAGATGCTCAACGCCACCTCGTCCACCTGCTGCGCCCGCGTCGTGCTGTTCAGCGCGTGTTCGAGCTCGCTCGCAGGCCAGATGATCGCCCAGTTGAGCAGCCGGGCGTGGATCTTCTGCCATGGTGCGAGTTGATCTTGTCCTTGTCCTTGGGCTTGCTGCAGTTGTTGTTGGCCAGATTGCCCGGCATCCAGACTGAGGTCCACAGCGCCCCACGGGCCCTGAGGGTGCACCTCCATATCCCCCCTCCTCGCCTCATCCGGCAACTCAGGCAACGGCGGCGAGCTCGACCTATCATTCTCATACGCCTCCCCATTCATATCCGGGATCGTCGGCCCCGCCTCCTCGTCAATATCCTCATCATCATCATCATGCTGCGCGACCTCCCATGATTTATGCGAGAGCTGACTGCCCTGCGGTTTTTGTCGTAATTTATAGAGTTCTTCTTCGAGGAACTGATGGCCTGGCGAATCATCCCTCCCAAGATCAGACGCGCCGAACATACTGCGCGGTGCAGACCGCGTCTCTCCATCCGTATGCGGGGGATGATGATGACGCTGGTACTGCCCCGTCTGCGTCTGTGTCTCCGTCCGATCATCAAACTCCTGCACAACATTCCCATCATCATCAATCATCATCTCCGTCTCCGGCGCCTGATACATCGAGTCCGCCATCGTCCCCGTCTGCTGCGTCCGGATATTGACCGTCTGCGTCAACGGCGTCCTCGACGACTCGTCCGCCTCATACGCGAAGCGCGAGTCTCGTCCGCCATTAAACGATCGTTCCCTGTCATTAGGCTTGAGGTTGTCGATTTTGGGACCCAGGCTCTCTATACGTTGTTGCATGACGACCAGTTCGCGTTTGAGATCGGCGGCCCATTGAGGTGGTTCCTACAAAGTAACTTTTTTGAGATGACTAGCTTCAAGAAAGAGGATAAAATCCTTACGTCGTATTCACGAGCATGTATACTGGGGTCGTGGTCATGGTAGGACTTTCTGTATTGTTTAATTGACTGCAAAACGGGCAGAGTAAGTCTGCAAGATATTGAAAAAGGAGATGAAAAAAAGATTAAACATACCTCATGGTCATACTTCATACCAAGCTTCTTGATTCTCTGCCTGATAGCTTTCCTAAGTGCCTTCTTGACAAACTCATGCTGATTCGCATCGTTCTCCTGGTGAAGAAGGACACAAAGCTCCATGTCATGCCAATGACCAGCGACGTCCGGTTCAAGAGGAGCGGCATAGACAGATGTTCGCGGGGTACGCGCCAACGCCTCATTCACGATCCTCGTCTCCTCAGCATCCAAAAAGCCATCTGGGGAATGAGGCCGAGAATGCGTGGGCGTCGTGTCTTGTTGTTGTTGTTGTTGTGATTGTTCTGGCCGACTCTGACGAGACACCTTGGAACCAACAGAAGAAGCAGGACGGCCACCCTCCATCTGGGACAAGGCTCTGCTCTGTGGGGAGGCGATTTTGGAGGGAGACTTTGAAGCGACCGAGGACGGCTTCTCAGGTTGGGGTATGACAAGGGCACGGCCTCTGACAGCAGCATTAAGAAGGTCTTCTTGGGTTGGAGCGTGGCGATAGGGCGAAAAGGGACGTGACTGGTGGGGTGGTAGACCCCCACCCGCGGACATGACAGAAGCAGGCGGGGGTGAACGAGCTGGTTATTGTTGTTATCAGATGGCGAATCCACGCAAGAAAAAGCGGGAAAAAAAGGCACGTACTTCCATTACCGTTCGTGTACTGCGGTTTCGCGGCAAACATCTGGACTCGCTGGGAGGGGGACTCTGAGGGGGAGATAGAGGGCGCCTTGGAACGCGGTGCACGTGATTTTGAGGGAGAGAGGGGAGGGTCGTATTGGGAGTCGCGGTCTGGGTCGCCCATTCTGCTTTCTGGGAGAGGAGGATAGACGGTGGTCTGTCTTGTTCTGGCGGAGAGAGGAGACCAGGGACGCTGATCCGCCTTGGGAGACTAGAAGGAGCGAAAAAGAGGTTAAAAAGGGGAGATAAAGGATATAAATTAACAATTCGCACGCACGGATGGCGGTGGTGGGGAGAGTGGCAGGGCGATGTTTGCTGCAGTTTGGCGGGGCGTCCCCACTGACTCTGCCTCTCCAATCCCATTTCCATTTCCATTTCCATTCCCTGTTCCGTTCTGCTGCACCAGATCCGTCCACACCGGCTACGATCGTATAAGTATCCCCCGCCTCTTTTTGGATTTTATTTATTTCTGGCACTCACATTCCATGACCCCCGCGCGTACGGGTTCACGCCCTCCTGCGCTCCAGGCAACGGTCCAAAGTTTCCAAACGACGGTCCAGAGTCATACGACTCGTATTTCGGTCCAGGTGGATCATTCGGCCCCGGCTCGTGGTGCTGGATATGACATATTAAGAGTAATATCACAAATCACAATATGAGCGTCTGCACACATCATCATCATCATCAGCGGAGTGTACTGACCACCGGTTCGCCCAACTCGGATCGCATCCCATCCTGCTCATTCGAGCGCGCGTCCTCATTGTCCACCTCCTGGATCAGTGGCTTGTTGCTCTTCACCCCACTGCGCGGCGAGAAGGGAATCGTCATGTTGTTAGGGTTGATCAGCGTGTCGCTCGCCCTGCTCCTCGGCACCGGAGAATAGATCTGTGGTGGCACCGTATTGTTGTTGTTGTTGCCTCCTCCTCCATTCACACTCCCGTTCCCAATGCCATTGCGAATGGAAACCACCGACTCCGCTCTGCGCTCCTCCGCGTCCTCTGCCCCTATCATCGACCTCGGCGGCGTGGCGTCAATCTCTCCATCCACCGACCTCATCCCTTGTAGAAAGTTGAGGACTAGCAACAAGAAACGAAGAAGAAGAACACATTCAGTCAACCCATCCGGAGGTGTGAGTGGATTGTGTATCTATTCTCTCACCTTTTTCATTGGCCCCTGTGAAAAGAAAAAAGAAAGATGTTCAGTGGTCCGCTCAACATCGACCGGGAGGAAAGTGAACAAGAGAGGGGGTGTGTGCGGACGTACCGGGAGTCGAGGATCTGAGCTGGAGGCTCTGGAATACCCCTTGGTCGTCTACAGACATAACCTGTGTAACGGGCGTTTGTGTAGGTTGTTGATGTTGTGGTTGTGGTTTGAATTTATTTAGAAAGAATCAGTGTGTTCCGGTGTCGCAAGTTCGTTCGTAAGTCACGGTGTGTGTGTGTGTCGTAAAGAAAAGCAAGGAGAGAGTATGTATAGAAAAAACAACGGGGTTATCAAAAATAGGTGTGATCGTTCGAAGCCAAGACCTCAAAAAACGATGGTATAGCGAGAGGAGGTGATAATGGATTGTATGTATCGCGGATAGAAAAAGGGTTAATTCCGTTTCTCTTCGCTCTTTGCTGATACCGACAATAAGTTCAACAGTGTACAAATAACATCAAACTATGTCGTAATACCTCCAAGACCCTCCAAATCAAACAAACTAACACCCTTATCGAAAGCCTACGCAGCCCCGGACCGGCCGCAGGTCTGGAGTTTTGACGTTTTAGCTCGAGCTTCTGAGCTTCTGAGTCTTCCATTTGCAGACAACGCTTTTGGTTTCCTCTCCTCAGCAACTTTACCATCCCCTCCCCATCCCCTCGCAAGTTTCCTGTTGCTAAGTAAGTATTGATGTTTTAAAATACTTGGAAACCCAGCGCCCAAAGCCTAATCAATTGTTTCATGTTGTGGTCGGGTCACGACACTTATAAACCTCCCAAAATCGCTGGCAAAGAGTCCCTTCCACGACGTAACGAGAAAAAAATAGACACCCCTCACCAATTATAGTAATCCATTTTCCCAATTAACGAACAAAGACATGGTTTTTGCTTCCGAGGACGCGATCGAAGTTGACGTTACGATCGAAGAAGTTGACGCGCGACGCGTTGCGATGATCGAGGTGAGACAAAAGCCAAGTTGAGGAGGACAAGGCTTGCAATTGCCAGTGTGCGGTGGTAATGTATACATACATAACGACATTGAAGAGAACAAGGGCAACCCTCAGGAAGATAATAGACTAGTATTATGACACAGTTTTCGTTTTACGTTCTTCATACTATATATGGTCACCATATGCAAAGTAGTCAAGTTAAGCAAAACCACTGGTTTGCATGGTTCCACTTGTTAGGTAGACCCCAAAAAAAACAAGTATGCTCTGATATAGTTGATAAATATGTTTCTTAAGTTCAATGAA
>JAHXRV010007710.1:0-10852 GCA_019904355.1 Psilocybe tampanensis
GTATTTTATGAGTCACATGACGATATCCTAATCCGGTATGTATCCTGATTGTATCATATCTAATCTATTCCTCCTAATCCGGTATGTATCCTGATTGTATCATATCTAATCTATTCCTCCTAATCCGGTATGTATCCTGATTGCATCATATCTAATCTATTCCTCCTGATCCGGTATGTATCCTGATTGCATCATATCTAATCTAATTAGTTCATCATCATGTTGAAGATAATGTGTGGTTGGCTATAGCTGCGCGTTGAACGTTGTTTGATTGAGGGTATTAAAGGCGGCGTCTAGTTCAAACAATATCAGTCACGACATTTATTCAACTTGAAATAGAAACCGACATACCTTCGCTTGCCCTTACCAGACTTTGTGGCTTCATCCGAATCATTTTCGAGTGATCGTTTGGAGCCTGCGTGCGATGACTGAAGCTGGTTCAGTATCCATGTGATATCCTCCACAATATCCCAAACAATCCCTTGATCTTGGCCTTCGTCGGGATTTGCCTGAGTAACAACCCACCATGACACGGCCATGACGACCGTGTACAATCCCGCTGATCCCCCTTTACGGATCGTGGCCCACTTTTCTTCGCGGGGTACGTCCTTCGACATCGTTCCATCAGGAAGGAGCCGCCATGTTGGCTGCAACGCTTTCCACCAAGCGAGAAGCTGTTGTCCGAATGCTTCGGGCTTGATTCTTATAGGGACATGCTTTTTGTCCAGATGATGTTTGATCCACAATGCGACCTCGCTGGGGCGATTGGTCGTTGATAATTTCTGTGGTAGAAACCAAATCAACATCAATGATGAACAATTAATCAAATGCGAAGAGAAACCTACACCGAAAACAGTTTCATTTTTCTCAAAACTCAACCAGACGCTGATGAGTTGCTGCCATGAGCGGTTATTCGAAGCCTCGCGAAGATATCGGACAACTTGGGTAGTTATGAAAGAAGGGGCGTTGGACATGTCAGCCGCGAGCGAGTGCCCGTTGACAGTGGTGGGCTTGGTGCCAGAAGCCGACACAGCAGGGTTGATCTTGGCTTCTTTGTCAGCCGGCCCGGGATCATTGTTTGTCGGTGTGATATCATTATTATCGTCGTTAGAATGACCTCCACTGCCTTTGCTTGATCCATCGCATTCCTCAGCATGATCCTGTTGCAGAATGGAGGCTATGTTGTGTTGGGGGATGGTATTGATCTCTTCGGCATGTGGCTGCTGATACGAAAAAATGGGTGAGTTCATTTATCTCATGTCAAGCTTAAAATGACTTGCCTCAGGCTCAGAAGCTATCATCTCAACATCATTATCGTCGGCGATAACCACGTCTTTGCCACTATTGGCTTCGACCGTTGATATCCTTTCGATATCCACCTTTTCTCCGTGAGAGGATAGATTCTCTGTCCCAACGTCCATGTCACCTCCCCCCCCACCGACAATTCCTCCATGGATGTCCGCCTTTCCCTCCTGAACATCGGCCACGTCTTTAGCTGGTTCACCCCCAGCGTTTCCTTTGTCGGTTTTTGGGATCTCTTCTTCGGCGGCAGCTGAACTGCCACCGCTCGACCCTCCAGGCGCAGTCACCATGGGCGAGTCTTGAGCACTACCAGAGAAGAATTAAAACCATTCATGAACAACAGCACAGAGGATCTTACTGATGGCGTGGCGAAGTGCGCTTTTTCTCATTTGGTGTAGGTTCCTTCTTTTTCCTGCTCTTTTTTTCAGCCTTTACTTGGTTGGTGCCCAGAATGGTCTTGCTTCCTCCGCCGAGTCCCAGGTTCTCGAGGATCTGCTTGTTATCCTGAATATTCCGTTCTCTGGCCTGATCATATTCTGATAGTACTTCTGCAACAGCAGCAATAACCTCCGTTTGCGATGCCCCGGCGGCCGACTTGGACTCGGACGAACCCTCCCGTTTGGGCTCTTCGGCACCACTCGCTGCCTTCCCTTTACCCTTTCCCTGGTCATCCTTGACGTCGTCGTTATCCTCGCCTTCACTATCACTTTCGCTGTCCTCGTCATTGTCTCTGGAAGCCCTCTGTGCACGAATTTCGGGGGCTATGCCATGGTGTCTCAGTAAGCGATCCTCTTGGATGTCTGACATCTTTACTTACGAAAAGCTTTATGAAGATATTCGTCAAACTTTGCTTCAACGTTGGCATGGAAGGCATCTTTTCCATAGTAATCCTTAAAGGTTTCCCCGTCTGCCGTTTTTCCAAAATGATGACTGAAATACGGTGTTAGAAACAGAAATCAACGGCTGGAGAATGAGACGTACATGAACGTCTTGATGTCCCCCCCATCATCGGGTGTGGGCCCGCCAATCATAAGGGTGCCAAACCATCCCGTTTGAACTTCGACGGATTCCCCAACGCCCACCATAGTGCGCGGAAGTTTCTCAATGTTTCTAAACAATATCACAGGTATGTTAAGTTTTGTTCTTTGCATCTCGATAAACCCGGACAAAGACTTACCCTTGAAATGCAGCGTTGACGTTGTCAGCAGACCCACCAACCGCCTTTAACCGGAATTCTTCGACTTGTTGTTTGACCTCCTCAGTCTCGTTAGCGTATTTTTTTTTCATGAATTTGTTCCTGAAGTTGAATAAAGTTTCGGCCTTCTCGCCCTCGGTGTGTTGTGACTGCGCCCACTCAGAGCAGTAAGCCTTCCATTCCTTTTCGATGACCGCCTTCCATTGACTCTCGTAGGTCATGGCTTGATATGCTTGCCATGCTTGCATCTTTCGCTTCTTCCTCAGCTTCAAGGCTGCACCCGACGGAGTGGAAATCTTGCCGCTCTCGCCCTTCTCCGCGGCAATCACACGTTTTTTGTTTCGAAACCAGACCTTGATTTGCTACCTTCTAAGTGAGTACAATACCCCCTCCAAACATGCATTCACTCACCTCAAATTTAGCCCCATAGATGCGGCTTTCGGCCTGTTCAAGCGTCCCGGCCGCTACAATTTCATCGGCTGTAGGTTCCGGGTTTGGCCACGCCTTGAGCCACTCCTGATATATTCTCCTGTAGAAATCCTTTCGTACGTCGTTGGCCTCAGCCAGAAGGAATTCGTTCATCTGGTTACGCAACCAAGCCTCCTGAGGAGGGTTTGTCCAGGGCCTTCGCGTCATGGTGCTCTTATTTTTGGTGGGAAGCAGGAGGGTTTGGTTTGACGTGGATGGTGGTTAGACGACAAGGTATGATATGATTTCGAGATGATTTCGATGATTTCGAGATCATTCCTTATCGCTGCGGGCTCAACTCTGTATTTCTTTGTTTTCTTTCCCCCAAAGGTATAAAGCTTTTGACTCCGCCACCGCCTGCAACTTGTATCTGCCAGCTCATCATCACCATCAACAACTTTCAACAACATGGCCAACGACTCAGTCCCGGCGCCGACTCGAGAACAGGAGTCGAACGATATTCTGATTGCACACAACGAGCTCCGCAGTGCTCAAAATCGATATCAACGTGCCCTCGACAACGTGCAAAATCCCTTCGAGTTCAATGGCTCTGTTTACTTTGCAAAGCTCCAGGTTCAGGCCGCGGAACGAATTCTCAACAACCTCATCAAGTACTACGCCTCTGTGGACTTTGATGACGCCGACCCTGCCCCTGCCGCTATCGGTCCCCCGACCAAGATTGGCGGCGTCATTGAGATTGAGGACTCTGATGACGAGGACGCCGCCGGCACTGCTGATGTCGCCAGCTCCTCTCCTGGCCCTGCACCTGCTTACACCTCTTGGCCTCCAACCCCGCCCCATTTCTATGCCGCGCTGGTTGAAGAACGCCGATCCCAAGCTCCGGAGTTACCTGTTACCCCAAAACGCCGTTCTCGAGTTGACGGGTCATCTCCGCCTTGGACTCAAGCACCTGTCCCAGTGACACCTGCTGCTTCCGCAAGGCCTTCTCATTCTGCAACTCCAGCTCCTCCGGCAACGCCCAGCCACTCCAACCTTCAGCCTACAACCATTGTTGGAGAGGACGGCCTTCTCACTTCGCCAACTCCTAGTAAGAAACACTACATTGTCACCAAGGGACGACGAACTGGTATTTATCGTGCTTGGTATGTCTTTCTCACGTAGAGGCCCACTGTATACTACTAATTCAACTTGTTATAGGGCTGTGGCTCATGCCTACATCGAGGGTCTTGGTACTCAGGCAGTCTGGCAGAGTTTCGACACTTATAAGGAGGCATTCGAAGTCTATATGGCTGCCCGAGAGCGTGGTTTACTCAGCGTCATCCGCCTTCCCAGCGACACTGTCGAGAAGTATGGTCCCATCGAGAGTGCGGAAGATATCTGAGTTGAATCTTCGTATTTTTTTCTTTTCTTTTCTTTTTCGTCTTTCTGAATCCTCTCTGTCTCTTTACCTCGCATACCGTCGTCGATATGAATGCTCAACCATTCACCTACGTAATCTAGATACTTTTCATGGTGTTGTCTGACCCAGGACCCCTTGCCGCGATTACAATATCTCGTATCTTTGAAGTTCAACATTTCGAGTTCTCCCTCTCACAGTATTTAGATTACAGAATAGATCTATATCTGACGTACTAGATGAATGAAAATACCTTCTTCTCTGTGATTATTGTCTACATTGCGGAAAATGAGGTTTCATTTGAGATTTGGTGGACTTAGGCTTTGAAGTTGGAAGTCTTGAGTCGCCTGGCGGCCTGATAACATTCAATGTGCAAATGCTCGAAAAGTATGCATCGTCTCTTCAATTTTGGTGCTCTTGTTGACTTAAACGAGACCAGAATTTGATTTTTGAACTTAGTATATCTATAACTGACAATTTCCAACGTCTGAATTGGTCACAGCTCGGTGAGAGGCTCGAGTCGAGTTTATTTTCCAAATCTCTATGTCGAGGTTGGACATAGGACTTCAGAAGTTCAAGACAACCTGATTTCAAACGACGGAATATACTAATTCAAGGCCCTATTTAAACTTGGTGTATCTATAACGACCACCGTCTAACTTGGTCACGGCCGTGGGTGAGAGACTTGAGTCAAGTTCGTTCCCTTGTGATCCAAACCTTCTGCCAAACATCCATGTCAAGGTTGGACATAGGACTCCAGCTTCAAGAAAACCCGAGTTCAAATGACGGAACACACTAATCCAAGGACCTTGGTAGGTCTGAAGTCGGAAACTTGCCACCAAGTTGTAGTGAAGTGAGTATAGTTCGGTTTGCCTTTTCGATGTTCATCTGAAATGAAACTTGACTCTCACTCAGACCCCAAACTCAAACGACCCATTCGTTGAAGTTAGCTCACGCACCGTCTTGTAGTTACTAGAAATACTTGTCTACCGGTAGACCCCTTTCAATATCCAATACGCCATACTTACTATCCCATTGAAAAGCGGAGAGCGGTTTCACATACAATTGGTAGTGAATCGATGGAAACGTGAGTGCCATGATTTCTCAATCATGGCAATCCTATCTGAAAATCACTGCCCTTTCCAAGCACTTCGGTCTTCGCTACTCAAAAGCCCATTGATCTCATGATCATTGATGCCTCAAGTTGCAATGTTCGCCACACACAAATTTCCAAGTCTGAGGCCTAACATTGCCTGATCGACTCGGAACGAAACCTAGGATCATGGCATCGAAAATCTCTGTTTTTACGTAGAAGAGCATTTGGGTTTCTGAGGCATTATCCAGGCGACCCTCGGTGTAACTCCTTGACCAAAAAACCAGATATTGAAAGTTCGAGGTATGATTCGTTATCTCTGTGTTATCTCCTAATGACAACTCGGATCAGTGATGGCAGCTCTTTCCTTTTCCCAAACCGCTCAGCCCGAAATCGTACACATCCTATCATAACTTTGGCTAGAGCGTTCAAAGTTACCGGTGATGTATCTCTCTTTCTTTCCACATCCTGTATACCACTGCTCAAACTTTATATGCCTCCAAAGTCAGCCAAGAGAGCACGGGTCCCAACGATCCGCAAGTCAACCTACCGCCCCAAACCTGCCACGGTCCCTCCCACCCAGGCAAGCCAGAATTCTACTCAATCATGGATAACAACGGTCGAGAAACCACGAGATGGCCGCAGCACAATGTCCTTTGACAACACCAAGGTTGTGCGTGCTGGCACGCCAAGTACCGGCACCGACTCCAACGATTTGCCAGAGACCGATACTGGCAACTCGAAATCGAGAGTCCCTGAGGCTAATGTCAAAAAGCGGAAGCGTGTATACACAGCCAAAGTATGTTTTTCACGAGTCTATGCAGTCCAAATTTTTCACATCTTCTCTGGTTACTACCATTAGTCCCGATTGATTCAATGGCTCGCCCTTCGAGACTCGACACTCAACGAGCTACTACGCCACGATGGGACCCTCCCATCTGCGAGTCACTTCTGCAGTCAATGTAACCAAGAGCCTGAAAATATCGGTCAATTGTATCGATGCAGGGATTGTGGTCATGGTACGGCCATGCTCTGCAAGACTTGCATCCTCTCCAAACATTCTGATCTTCCTCTTCATCGTACCGAGGTCAGTGTCTTGTTTTTGTTGTGCCCTTTATCTTGTGTTTTTTCTCATTCTCATTACAGCATTGGAACACTAAATTCTTTGAAAAAGCGCCTCTCTCAATGCTGGGCCTACGTATTCAGTTAGGACACGACGGCCGCTCTTGCCCCTGCCCCGTTACTGGTCCGTCTCAATTCCTGGTCTTCGACATATCCGGAGTACACACCGTCAGTTTCAATTACTGTGGGTGCAACCCAGACCAGCCAGTGGACCGGTACATTCAACTTCTTCGAATCCAATGGTTTCCGGCGACCTCGATCCGGCCTCAAACTGCGTTTACTTTCAATTGCCTTGATACCTTCCATGAGAGCACTCTGCAAGGGAAGGGAAACCTCTATGACTTTTACCACACCCTTTTGCGAAAGACCGATAACGCAAATATCGGAACACCCATTGTAAGATTTGAGCTCTGTGTAGTACTCGATGATTGACTAACAGCTTGTTGATCTGGTTCCTCTCAGTACCGTTTTCCGGAAATACATCGAGCCTTTCGACTTTGGCGGAATATGATGGCATGGAAGCGGGCAGGCCGTGGACATGATCGAACAGGGATAGACGGCACCAGTGCAGGGGAATTAGTGGTTGAATGTCCGGCATGTCCTCACCCTGGCAAGAACTTACCCAGTAACTGGCAGGATGCCGGCCCATTGCTGTATGTCGAGATACTCCCTCCACTATACAATTCCCATCGCCTAATAGTGCCATTAGGTTCATTTACACCCTATTCATTGCCGTTGACGCCAACTTTAAGTTAAAAGGGAAAGATCGCAAACTCGATGATGTGGATTTGGTGCCTGGAACTAGTGTATTTGTTCAGGATTCGGCCTATCAAAAACATATACTCAACTATAAGGAACAGCCAGAGGTATAAACTAGATGAACTTTCTTTCTTGTTAAATTTTAAGTTGACGACGTCAATGATAGATTAACACTTGTCAATCCGAGCATGACGCGATTGTTCGTGCCAGCATTCGCTCCACACCAGGCTACGCAGTTAGCGGTGTTGGACTTGTGCTTTGTTCGCGTCATTCGCTGGTCCGCAAGAACGGTGTGGGAGATCTACAAAAAGGAGAAAGGTCGGTTCTCGTCCTCATCGAATAATTTGTTATTGATGATCTGACTCGTCAATTTTCAATCAAGGTACTGCAACATCGACTTTATTGTACTTTCGGCCCTCCTTGGCGTCGCATTGGCTTGTGTATTCATAACATACGACATTGCTTGCCAATTCTCCAAATACTTCAAGAAACGGATGTTGGAATTTCCAGAGCACATGAGAATCGCTGACTCAACGGAAATCAAGATGGCGATCCCTAGTTGGCACATAAACGGCCACGGTGCTACGTGTCGCACAAAATTCTGCCTCGGTTACACGAAAGGTGTTGGTCGGACATGTGGAGAGGAGGTTGAGATAACGTGGTCACATACCAATCCTCTCGCCCCGAGCATTCGCGAAATGGCAGCGGCTGCACGACGAGACGCTTTGAGCGACCACTGGAATGGTTGGAATTTCCGCAAGACAGTTGGATTCGGTAAGTCTTGACCCTCATTTATTTGGACATTTTGCTAAGGACAACGGTTAGGCCCTGCATTCGCACGGAAACTAAAAGAAGCGGGGGAAATGCAGAAGAAACACCAGGAAATCCATGATTTATTCTCGGCGACATTCAAATCGACGCTTATCAAGAAATGGACAACGGCGATTGAAAAATGGGAACTTGATCCCGAACAACCGAACCCGTATGAGGAACCAGATAATGGTGAGTTGTCGTTTTTGTATCAATGCCCTTTGGCTTCATTCACACATTCCATGTACATAGCAATTACTCTTCAAGACATCCGGCTCGAGCTTTCAAAGGAAGAAACATCCGATGCCGAGGCCGGAAAAGTCCCTGGACACAAGGTCTCGATGACCAGTTTTCTTGTAACTGGGATCGGTCTTGAGGACCAACAGTAAGTTGATCGTAGTTCAAGTATGTGATGCATATTCTGACGTGAACTTCTTGTTTTTTGTTTTTTGACTATAGGTATAAACTTCGGGTTGAAACAGTGAAACGAAAAGCGACTAAGAACCAGGCAGATATACAGGACAAGCGGACAGTACTTCTTCGCCAAATCCATAACTGGCGGCAATCACAACTTGTCTACACCCCATATGCCGCTGTCCTGATTGCTGAGAGCTCGACTGTTGATGAAAACGGTGTGCCGCGGGTTGAAGCAGCTGAAAACATACCGTTATTCCTGCCATCGGCCCTTCCCCAGACTGTTCGATCTTCGCCGGAAATGACTCGGGTGTGCAACATGGAAATACGGCTGCGGAAGGCAGCTGCGAGCGATGCGTTATCTGAGGTGCGCCGCGGACGGCGAAATATCACAAAACTCTGGAAATACAAGAAGGTCAACGTGTCAGGAACCGGAAATCGGCCAAATACGAGGATGCTGACTCTGTATACTCGCCTCAACAACAAAATTGAACGTGCTGCGGAACGGTACCGACGTGCCCGTGCAGCGTTGGTGATTTTGGATGCAAATGGTACATGGAAGGAGGAGTTCAAGGAGCTCCGAAAGGACGATGTACGAGGGCCGGGGAAGGATTCTGAGGAAAGATCTTTGGATGAGGTTTTAGAAGCGGCATTGGGGACAGAGGTTGACACTACCTCAAAACCGAAAGCAAAGAAGCCGTCCCAATCCAAGCAAAAATCAAATGGCCGGTTCGAGGAGTCCTGGATATGGCTTGTGCAAAGAAAGGGCAAGGCCGGGAAGAACGAGGAGGATGAGTTTGGTGACGACATGCGCGTGGAGTGGGCAAAATCGAGGGCTAGGGCATCAAGGTGGAAGGAGGAGTTCCTGTTGGTAAAGGAAGAGATGAGACGGGTGATCGAATGGTATGAGTGGAAAGCCATGTGGTGGGAAGGGAAGGCTGCTGAGCGGACTGATGGGGATCCTGATATCCTCGACGGAGTGGTTGCTTACTCACATAAGCAGGCACATATTGTTCGCGAGATGGCTCGGCGTTGTGCCGAAATCTGGATTCCGGTGTTGAAGGCATACGGGGAGACGCCAGAGTGGACATCAAAATATCCCGCCGTTGACCGAAAAAAGAATACAAGACACTTGACCAAAGGAATGGCGCGGGATCAGGCTCACAAGGATGGAGATGGTGACTTGTCTGATGGGAATGGCAGTGAGGATGACGAGGAGGAATCTGAGGCAGAGAGTGATCCAGGTATAGTTGAGGTCGACGATGATGATTTTGTATACGATGATTAGATCAGATTTGAGACTCAGTCCACATGATGAGTGAGATAAGATAAGAACTTGTTCATTTCAGTCTCACAATGATGTCGGTCGTGTAGGTTTGATTTCGAAATGAAGGCATTTTATTGCCAGGCAAAAGAATGATTGCTGGTAGATTTTGATTTCGCAAAAGCAATGGATCTATGATTTGTCAGTGTGCTGGAGCTCGACAAATGATTGATTTCGCAATGAAAGCAATGCCGAGCGAAATCAAAGGTAGCCGGGGAGAATGGTTTTATGATTTCCGAGCGAAATCAAAAGTATCTAGGGGCTAGGAATGATTTCTCTCTAAGATATGATTTCCAATCAAAATATAAGGCCTCCGCTGGAAATGATTTCGCTGCCCACAAAGAATGATTTCCGAGCGAAATCAAAGGTCGGCAACGGAGCAATGATTTCCGAGCGAAATCATAGGCCCCCAACAGAGTAATGATTTCTGAACGAAATCAAAGACCCCCAACAGAGTAATGATCTCCTAATGATAGCATCCTCCAGCTAGGAATGATTTCATAATGATCAAATAATGATAGCATCCCCCAACAGAATAATGATCTCCTAATGATAGCATCCTCCAGCTAGGAATGATTTCATAATGATAGCACCACAAAGGGAGGAATGATCTACCCCCAGATAATAATGATTTCGAAGTAATGATCTGGTCTAGGCTATTGCCAGGTATGAATGATTTGTCCAGTAATAATATGATTGGAAAATGGAATGATCTTATATGCCAAGCAGGTAATGATTTGAGATCATTAGACTGTTGGTAAGATAACATTGGGTACTGTAACCACTAGTCATAAACTAATGATATAAGTGGCAGCTACTAGTGCTTTGGAGCCGAGAAATAACCTCATCGAGAAAAGATTGAAAGCAGATGGACAGGAGCTAAATGATCTGCGAGAAGATAAGGGGATCGCCCCTCCGCATTTGATCCCTCGACATATGCAAGCAGATCGTAAACGTTCATCCCCAGTCGTCCAAGGATGGAAAGAAGGGCGATATTGCGATCCGAGA
>JAHXRV010007715.1:0-16677 GCA_019904355.1 Psilocybe tampanensis
CATAAAGCGATATGACCTGTATAATCTAGCAGAATGTTTTCGGGCTTCAAGTCACTGTGGCCCATAAGCATGGAATTATAGGTTGGTCAGATGGAAAGCTCACCGATAGACAACGTTGAAGCCGTGTAAATGCTCGAGAGCACAGAGGAGCTCAGCGGCATAAAAGCGGCTGCGATCTTGATCAAACTTTCCCTCGCGCTGAAGGTGGTAGAATAACTCCCCGCCGTTGACTAGAGATGAAGTTAACAACACGGTTGGGAGTGTTATTTAAGAAAACTGACCGAAAGACATTCCAAGATATAGTTTATCGGGTGTTTGGAATGAGAATTTCAAGGGGACGATAAAGGGATTATTGACCAGTGCAAGGACAGTTCTCTCCGCCAGAATATGGGTGATCTCTCCTGGACGCTGGGCAATGTGTGCCTTCCTGATAGTCTTCAAAGCATATATTCGTTGTGTGTCTTTCTTGCGAACTTGCATGACCTTTCCAAAGCTCCCTTTCCCAATAACTTTGAGAAGATCGAACGCCTCAATTGTCAATGGTTCCCCTCGGGCAGGACGGAAGTCGATCTTGAGATGAAATGAGCCAGATCCCGCAGTGGCGGAATACCACTGATCAGAGGCATGCTGTTGTTTTTGGTTCAGTTATTTCAATGACACGATTTTTGAAAAGGGGCCCACATGTCCGTCAAGTGTCGGAGTGAGATCAACACGACCCATGAGATAGTCATTTCCCATATCATCCTGGTCATGAACGGCAGACGCAGCACGCAAATACGAAGAGACAGAGATGTTTGATGTTCGCGAGACATCGCTATAATGCAAACAATTCAGGATTCGCCAACAAATGGTATGAGTGAATACGTACAAGTCGGCGCGGTAGTTCCAAACGGGGTTGGTGAGGTCTCCCCCCAGCGCATCAATAAGGATTTCATTCTTGTCGAATTCCAAGACGACATAAGGGAGCCACCAACAGCGTTTGCGTTGCATGCTTTCCCGATTGCTCGTTGATCTTCTGGTAGGAGGTGTGTTTTCCAACGCGTTCTGAATCACATCAGGGACCTGAACTCCAGGAGCAAGTGACAATCCGCGACCTGGACACAATTGAGGATCAATATCTCATGTTCATACGACCAGACACTGATGATGGATATACCAGAGAATATGCGGATGGTCAGCATTCCAGAGCGAAACTGGTCGGATCCATAGGGGGGTTTCGGGGTTGTTGGTCTGGAAGGAACTGGGGTAACAGATCGCGATATGACACCGTTCTCGCGACCATCCTTGGGCTCTTAAGGTAGCGGTTAGGGGAATGATCTGCAGGGGTATACGCAAAGATATGACCGACTTTTGGCGCTGAGTTTCCAGGACATTGTATAAGACTGGCAGTTATACGGAATGGAAGTGAAAGAGAGGAGGAAGAGGTAGAGAGATAAGCGCCGCCAGCGACTGGAAGGTAGTTAAGAATGTATGATGATGAAACACTGATTCCGTGTGTCTTTGTAAGAAACAACCCAAATCAAGAACAACAACGCCCACCATTTACCTCGGATCTGTCCATTTCTTCGTCGCTGAGAATATCATTCTATCACAACACCACAGGCCGCAGAAACTCAGCAGCGGCAAGTCAGAATGTCCGTCGTTAAATTACATGTGCAAGGTGGTACAGATGAACATAGGATACAGGTCGTTACGCGTTAAATCTTAGCACAATGTCGCATCGTTAGTAGTGTACATAAATAAACCATCAAAAATTATTTCCGTGGCGCAAAGGTGCCTGTCCGTTCTGGGGTTATTGGACCTTCTAGTCTGGCATGCAACCGCTCAAGCTCTCGTTCCATCCTACACGACAAGGTCAGATGGCGTCAGCCAGCACACGAGCGCGCCACGTACTGAAGAACTTTTTGCTTATAATCCAACGCCTCGCGCTCTGCTCGACGTTTGGCTGCTTGCAGGTTGTTTTCTTCCGTTTGCTGATTTAATGGTCATCATCAGCATCAAACGAGAGGCACGGAGGTATCATGATGAAGTACCATTGCATCCATGGCTTCGCGCATTCCCTGCAGTTGCTTCTCATAGGACTCGAATTTACTCCTTTGCCGATCATTCTCATTGGATTGGGACTTGGCTTCTTGCGACTTGTCCGGCATTCGTTTTACTCTGCCGCTTTCTCGTCTGTCCTTGGTGGATTGTTGAAGCTGGTTTGTCAATTCCTCGATCCTGCTTTCCATTCGGCGAGACCCAGGTAGTGGACGCGAAGGACTCGCATATGATTTCGTCTCAAGGTCAACAATATGGACATTTAGCTCCTTGATCTGTTTTTCAAGGCTGGCCTGATTCAACACTCCGTAAGCAAGATGAGCGAACTAGATACAGATACAAGCACGACTTACATTGTATTTCTCCAAGCTCGAATTCTCGATCCTGACTCTATCGAGTTCGTTTTGAGCCTTTTGAAGCCGTTCATTGGCAGTTGAGACACGATCCTCGTGTTCTTCCAGTGAGCGTTCCAGATCCTGTTTTTGCAGATTAAGTCGTTGGAATTCATGGTCGGCAGAGATCTTTCCGGAATCGACATGGTCCATCTTGATGGTTTCCAATTCTGCTTGTAGCGCTCGACGGGCCTTTTGAAGGAGCGATCGATCGGCCTCTGCCTCGTCCAGCACGGCTCTCAGCTCTCGCACTTGCCCGTGTAACGCAACGATCTGCGACTGTTGGTCGGCTTGCACAGAAGTTGACGCATCATAAGCCAGTTCCATGTCTTTGATTTTGGTCTCCATACGTTCCTTTTCTTTCCTCCATCCATCTTTATCATACACAACATCGTTGTCGTACAGGGCTTGAAGGCCGTCCAGGTCGGAAGTAAGCTTGTTCTTCTCTTCACGAAGCTTGCTGATGATGCCTCGCTGGGATTGCAGTTCTAAAAGGGTAGGGTTCAAACAAATTTAAAGAACTTGAACACGGTAAAAACCCACCTTCACTGAGTTGTGCCAGCTCCGCTGATCAAACGATGGAAGGTCAGACTATATCAAATAAATTCAGTTAAAACGACTTGCCTTGATACTTCTTCCGAGTCTGGTCAATGGTAAAGTCGCGCTCAGAGAGGTCCTTTTGATGCTGTTCTCTTTCGTCTTCCAATTCTTCAGAGAGCCTCTGGCGAATCACATCCGTTTCTGAGGTTTTGCGTCCCTCTTTCTTTTCCAGTTCAGCTTCTAATTCACGGATACGTTTTCGTTTGGACTGCAAAGATTTCTCAGTTTTCTCCAGGGTTTCCTTTAATCGACTTTGAGCTATTATCGGTGAAGCATAAGTTTGATGTCTAATAGTAAAGGCTCCTAATGTCACCTACTTTGAAGTGCCGAGCTAGCCGATTGGGCGCGCTCGAACTCGGCTGCCTCGTAGCGCTTTTGTAACGTCTGCTCATTAGCTTGGAGGGCTTCGATCACCACTTTCAATTCTGAGAAGGCGACTTCAGCGGTGGAATGACGAAAGGGGAAATTTATTACCAGCTTGCGCAGCTGCAGACGACGAACGAGACACTTCTTCATCCTGGATCTGCTTTTGCAATTGCCGTTTGGAGTCTTTTATATAACACATTAGAACCGAGCAACCTCAGAAAAAACACTGGACACGTACTATTCGCGTCGATTTTCAATATTTCATGGGTCTCTTTTAATTGACCGAGCTCCGCCTGGAGTTGATTTCTGGAGGCCTCCAGTTCACGTATTTGCGACCTTGTAGCGTCTAACTCTGCTTGCCCCGTCCGTTGTTGAACAAGCTGAAAGAATTGTCATGATAAGAATACCTAAGACAAGAAAAAAAAACTACTCACAAGAGCTTTCCGTGATTCCTCAAGGCGCGAATAATTTTCTCGCTCCTCTGCGATAGTTTGCTGGAATTTCGTCCACACGGCCTGTACGCCATCTATGCGAGCAGCCTCAGCACTACGACGAGCCTCGGCTTCTTCCTTGAGCAATTCCGTAAGTTTCTCGTTTTCACTAAGCAAGTGAGCTTTATATTGTTCCAAAAAGTGCTTCGACCCATCACTCTTGCTGAGCTCGCTGGTCAGGTCACGGATAGAGTTCTCCAGATGGCGTCTCACGCGTTCGGATGCCGCCATTTGGACTTCGAGAAGCTGGACTTGTTGTTTGAGTGCGGCGACTTGCTTGTCTTTAGCGCGAGAGGAATCGTCTGGTTTGGTGGAGCCGGTCTTGGAGTTACTCGACAGTTTGTTCGGCGTAGAAGGAGCAGATATCGGTCGAAGGCTATTTGCACCACTGAGTCTTGGATTTCTTGGCTTGACCGACAACTCTTTCCGCAATGCATCCTCGGCAATCTTAAATTGCTCGAGAAGTTTAGAATGGAAAAGTTGGTCCGAGGGATTGCTTCGTAGTACGAGTTCCCGAATTTCTGCATGTTGGCGTTCAACTTGATCTCGTATATTGGAAGCCGTCACCCTTGCTTGCTCAGATTCATCTAGTTGGCCTTCAAGCTGAGCTATGCGAGTTTCATACTGCCTCTGTAATTTGGCAAGGGAATCTCCTGTCTCTGCATCCTGTGCAAGTCTATCCAGCTCGGTTTCCAAAGCGGTTTTGGAACGTTGCGATGCAGAAAGCTGTTCTGTTATTTCCTGGGTATGCTGTTGCATTCTTTCCAATTCGCCCTGCATCCGTAGGATCTGGAGCTCAGCTTCCTGTCTACTGTGCCTTTCAGTCTCCAGGCGGGCGCGTGCATCAGCCAGCTCTTTGCCGTGCAGTTTATTTTCTTGTTCCTTTGCCCTGAAATCGCCTTCTTGTTTGCGGAATAGGTCCTCAAATTCTCCGGTCATTTTTGACTTGGCGAGCTCCAGAGATTTGATGCGAGCATTTTTACTTGCTAACTCCAGCCTTGCTTCTTGAAGTTGTCGATCCGTCACGCGTTTAGCTTCCTCATAAACATGGACATGTTCGACGATCGTTTTGTCCTGCTTAGACACCAACTGTTTGACGTCCCATTCCCTGTCCTTGAGATCCTTGAGCGCCGTGTTCAGTTCCTTCTCGAGTTTAGCGTTCCGATCCTTCTGCTTGATCAATTCTGCCTTCTGAGCGGACACATTTTTCTCCAGCTGAACACGCTTCGCAGTTTCGGTGTCGAGTTGCTTGCGCGCTGTTTCCAATTCCTTCACCCGAGTTGCCTGATCTCTTTCAAGATTAATGAGGAATTCCTCGGCTTCGTTATATTTTTCCTGTGCAGCTGACATGCGCCGTTCGAGTGCCTACAAATGATTGATCGGGTCAGACCCCCATGTAAGGAAAATCATATTCATACCTCTTTACCACGCAATGCATCAGCGAGTTGATCTTGAGTTTCATGTTGGCGGGACTTAACAGCCAATAAATCGGAATCTAGAGCTCGTTTGGCCTTTTCAAGCTCGGCCAACTGCGCCTGAACTTTCGTAAGCTGAGATTGTGCGGCCCTTTCACGAGCAAGAAGAGACGTGTGACTGTGTTGCAAAGAGGAATACTCTCGAGCGGTTTGTTCGAGGTCAACCTTCATGCGATTTTGAGCCTCCAAGGTAGACTGGCGTAGTTCAGCCAACTCATGTTGAAGTTTGCTGTGTTGATTGCGTAGATCAAAAAGTTCCAACTCTTTGCTCTTCTCTGCTTCGGATCGGCGGGTTTCCTCAGAAGCTTTGGTTGCCAGAAGGGCTCGGAGTTCATCGAGTTCGTCTTGCAACTTGTCTTTGGCGCTGACATCTAGAGCATGGTCCTTTTTCTCAGCATCGAGTTGCCCCTGAAGCGTATCGATATCCGCGCATAACTCAAGGATTTCCTTCGCATCCTTCTCGTGCTCTTGCTTAACGTTTTCCAAATCGGCAGTCAACTCGGCTATTCGTTCTTCTTTCTTCTGAATCATGGTGGAATATTCCGTGGCCGTTCGCCCAAGTTCTGCAAGCTGCTCTTTGGCCTGGCGAGTCTCATCTTCAAGAGATTCAGCTCTCTCTTTGACAGTCTCCCTAAATGTGGACGGTGAGTCCATGTACCAGAAAAGAAAGACGATGGAAGTAACCTATTTCGTATTTCTAGCTCGAGCTTCCCTCTAAATTCTTTCGCCGCGAGATCCATTCTTTCCTTCGTCCTGTTCAAATCCTCCTCGCGTTGCATTGCCAGGTTTCGTAATTCTTCCGAGAGATCCGTCAGGCGCTCCAGGTCGACTTGAAGTGATTCTATTTCCTCGTGAGCGTTCTTCACTTCCTCCGCGAGCTCCGTCTCTCGGGTATTCCAAGCATTTTCCCCTTGTTCCAACCGCACCAAGTGTTCGGCAGCCTGATCAAATGCCTCCCGGAGCTTTTCGTATTTGTCTTCGCTCTCTTTATGCAGACGCATTGCCTTGGTGAGTTGTGAGTCAAGGAGCGCAATGTCATTCTGGAGGACCGCAATGTCGTCTTCAAGTTCGCTTTCTCGCTTCTTGCTCCTTTCCAGAGACGCGTCTTTCTCGAGGGCAAGAGAACGCTCGGCTTCAAGTTCATTCTCGACCTTCCTCTTCTCTGCTTCCAAAGACATCTTCAACTTCTCCAAAGCTTGTCGCTCTTGCTGATCTCTTTCTGCCCTCTCCTTGACGAGTGCAAGCTCCAGCTCTTTCTTACGTAATTCCTCGTCATTGCGCGTTGCGGCAAGGAGTGGTCGAACCTTATAGAACTGTTTAGCCTCAAAAGTCGCACTAATGGAAGAATACTTACCTTTGTATACAACTGCCACCAAGGCCAATCACGTAAATCCCCATATACGCGGGCATTACGCTGGATCGTTCTGACAGCCATGGCACGATTGAGAATCTTCTTCATCTGTCGTCTAGCGGTCCACATCCTGGCAACTGCTTGGAGTCTGGAGAAGATATCGAACAACAACATATCCCGACGCTCCTCAAGTTCGGCTAAAACTCCAGCCTTGAAGAAAATCTTTGACGTTCCCAATTTGAAAATAGTATCATCAAGCTCCAAGTCATTGACCATTCGTCTGCAGGCTTCCCTCCCATCCATATAGCCCTTTGGAAGAATACCCGGAGTGAGAATTTCGTAGCGCTGGCGGAATTCGACAAACGGAAGCCTGTTGGGATACCCAAGACGAGCAATACGGATTCCCTCCAAAACACCATTGCAACGCAGTTGATCCAACACAAGAGGGACGTCCATTCTTCCAGGTTTCTTGAGTGTGTTTGGAACAATACATCGAACAAAGTGTGGTTGTGTTGCTCTCAGCTGGGACATCAGGCTCGACAGCTGCTCCTTGTGACGTTGAGCCACCGTTCGGAAAGCGCCCTTCTTCATAGTCCGTCGTTTTCCAATAGTCGAAGCTGTGGCGACTCCATTGACCACCGAAGTTTGATCCGCGTATTCAGCAAAGAGACTTGCAACATAGCGTTCGGATGAGGCAGCAAGAACACGGGTTAGATTGTCATTCAAGGGATCTTTGTTCTTTTCGAGCCAACCATCTGTTCGGTACTCGACTTTGGCGGCGTAATGTTGAATGATAAAGCCTTGCTCAAAGCGAGAAGGTTCGTATTTGGATTTTCCGGGGTGTGCGGTTTCGTCGTCCGAGTCTTGGGGCGTCCACATTGCGTTTAGTTTGTTGGTAAAAGTACGATCATCGGCTTTGGGCATGATGCATTCTTCATCAAGGAAACCCAGAATACCAATGGTGTTCCCGCTGGACTCGATCAAGTCGATGGTGGGCTGAAGATCCAATCCAAAATTAACATAATCCCAGTGAATGCCTTCCCTCGCATACTCCTCCTGTTCAAGGACAAACATATGGTGATTGAAGAATTGTTGGAGCTTCTCGTTGGTATAATTGATTAATAGTTGTTCATATCCATTGACTTCGAAAATTTCGAATCCTGCTATGTCCAGAACTCCGATAAAGGTTGCCTTGGAAGATGGTCGATCAAGGGCACGATTAATTCGTTCCACAAGAGCCCCAAAAGACTTCTCGTATAAAGTTTTGCAAAGCGCTGAGAGTTCATCGATAGCTTGTTGTCGTGTGCGTGCTTGAGTGACCCATTCTCTTCCAGCAAGTGCGCGTGGTCGAAGAACAGCTCGAGTGAATTCCGCAATTGGAATACCGAGAAGATGACAGACTCGTTCCGCCTGCGCTGGATCAGGCATCACAGCGTCATCGGATCTTGTCGACGCGATGGTGATGTTACCAATGTGCAAGACTGCAGCGACAATCCGGAATAAATCCATTTGTTCAGTGGAATCGAATCCGACCGTGTCCAAGGCACCCTAAAAGTGATGTTGGCGATGAGAAATCATGAAATCGGCCCTGATACTACCCACCCTTAATGCATTCCAATCTTCCTTGTCATCGACACCATCAACTTCTCGCCTGCTCTTATTCAGATAATCATAATCCTCGACTTCTCCCTCCAGTAATAATTGGTCTAAAAAACATAAGTTTTGAGTCCGAAAGAATAACGGGGTTTCTGACCTTTCAAAGCTCCACCTCCTGCCATCAATTGATAAAAGACGTGAAAACTGCGCTCGGCCTCGTTGCGGAAGACAACTCTGCTCTTTTCGAGAAGGTACCAGTCAATATTTGCACCAGCAATACTCCCGTCAGGCGCAAACATGATCCTAACGAACTTCCCAAAACGACTCGAGTTATTATTGCGTTGCGTCTGTGCATTCCCAAAAGCCTCAAGGATAGGATTTGCTTGAAGGATTTGACGTTCTAACAGACCTAGGCGTCCTTTGGATGTGAGGATTGACCCTGCAGCTGATACAGACATAGATGATCCACGTCCTTTGCGAAAAGATTGCTTTCGAGGAAGCCCAGTTGAGGGGATATTCGGCGACGTCATGGTATTTGATCTTGAGTGTGAGGCTGGCGTAGGAGGATGGACGTCTGCAGCGATGGCAGCTAGATATTGAATGACTTTCTTTGTGCTCTCGGTTTTACCGGCACCAGATTCTCCCCTGCGGGCGATTGTCAGCACTGTTCGGGACAAATGTCGAGCATCACCTACGTGATTAGAATGCTTTGATTCTCGCGTTCTTCACCCATGTTGATCCAAGCACGTTCAGCAACCGCGAACACATGAGGGGGGTTTTCATCTCGTCTCTTTCCTCGATATTGTTGTATGATAGCGTCAGAGTAGAGTGGTAGATGTTGGTAAGGATTTATGGCGACAAGGAACAGTCCCGAATAGGTCTATATACGACCCGAAATTCAGTAGGAATGGTCAAAGGAAAATCGTGAATACTTACGTATATAGCACCGGAGCCATATCGAAGGCGAAGATTATGGACAACACTTGCTTCATTCAAAAACGTCAGATCTGCAATGTCTTCAACTCGGTCGAATTTTGGAGGGTTCATTTTGAACAACTCCTCGAAGCGCACTCTCCTAAACTAAGAGAGGAAGATGTTAAGGACCTTAATGAGACATAAAGGATGCCCATTACCTCTCCTCCAGCAGCCATGATGACTTCTGCCGCATCCTCCTCTTCATTATTAACCCATCCTGCAAGATAACCCTCTCTCACATCAGGAACCCAGACCCATTTCTTCTCGTTAAATTCTGCTTGCTGAGCAGCAGCCCTGGCTGCCTCGGCGCTTTGAGACAGTCGAGGTGCAGGCATGAGTTATATATTAGCAAGTTGCAAACAATAGATGTTCATCCAGAAGAGCAATCAAAGCACTGGAAAGGGGTCGTAATCAACAAAAGTGGGCGCGCTGAGGGGGGGCGAATGGGATATATTGTCGCGTCTGAAAGAGATCCTTCTGTGGTGAAGTGAAGGTGGGGACGTAAAGAGCGGGATGAATGAATATAGCACAGACGGGTGTTGATTTGGGGAGACGCGACAGGCTGCAGCAGTCACGTACCTTCAACCAACAACTACAAATCGGGAAAGTGCTTTCAGAGATAAGATAAGATCCTCCGCCAAGATAATGCTGCAAATAATCTATTGGGTATAGAAGGGTATATACGATGGTAATAAATTAAGTATTGCTACTGATAATAATGACGATGGTGATGATGATAGAAAAATGTACATGCAATGTATCTACGAAGAATATCCCAAGAATAAGGGTAATCGACCGTCTCACGGCTCACAATGTGTCACACACAGTCAAACTGTCATAAAAAAATGTTGGTTACACAGATCATCTCTGTCAATTAGGTGCTAACATACCTGAGCAATTAAAGAGTCCGGGAAAGGCGACACGAGTCCCCGCTGAGACATGTACTGCGTTCTCTCAGTCCCGTGCCACTCCACCTGGAATCTTCGAAAGGTGGTTCAGAGTCAGCTTGAGGTGAGAATATTGATCAATGAATGAGACATACTCTGTGAAGCGACCGGATTGGCCAGCTGATCGCCGAAGATTTTTGAGGTTGAAAACGACACCGAGAACTTGAGGAATAGTCTAGCTTGATAGTTAGCCACCGCTGAACAAATCTTCCTTAATAGTCACTATACTCACGGTTTCAAAGAAGTTATCATTCATGAACCTGAGAATGAAAAGGTCAACATGAGTAAAAGCGAGTTCGTTTTTCGTAAAGAAGCATACCCAGTCATGCCGCAAAAGATGGTTTCGTGTGTAGGCCAAGGTCGCTTGAAATTAGCCACTTTCGGGTCAGGACCAAAAACAGAAATCTGGTAGAAGTTCAGAGCGACATCTCATATCATGGATGGATACACATACATCGTGGTTTGCTTGGATATTGTTTGCGAAGACATGATTTCCAGCTTTGATTTCAAGATGTCCAACAGAAGTGTCTCTAATCGCAGTTCGGTATGTACCTGCGATCTGGAAAGATACTGTCAGCTAATGCATTTCCTTTTGAAATGAGTAAACTCTTACAGGAGGGTTCAAACCTATAAGACAGTTGAGCTCAATAAGTTGGTCAATGATTTTATTTCACGACTTACGCAAAGCTTCGTATACAAAGCCCATAACTTTGGTACGAGCGTGTTTTTCGCCCGAATTGACGAGTTTGACGATTTCTTCCCGTGCAGGTTTTTGTTCGTCGTTCAGGTAGAAGTCGATGACCTGAGCAAGCGCCTGAGAGTAAATCACGGCGGTAGGAACCACCGCAGCGACAACTGAGGCAGCGAACTCTGGGTGTTTGCTCTGATCCCGTGTTGGTAACAATTTTTTCAAGAATGCATGACTCTCGTAGTTTTGGATGCCGATATGATTTTCACAGTCGCTTACTGACACCTAGAAAATATAGCCAAATTTTTAGTCAGTCACTGTGATACTGACGAGGAATTGGGAATGACCCACCCCCGAGACAATTTTGTTGACGTGGGCCTCGACAATCTCGACCAGATCTTGGAATCCACGCTGGGATGCTTCGCGTAAACGCCAATCATCAACAGGGTCAAAGTTGAGGTAGACATATCTATTTGTTTTTTTGTCAACATCAGGTGTTGAACCAGATTTGCAAAACATACTGGGCAATTTCCGCGAACTTCTTGTGCAAATCTTGTTCGTACCAAACACCACATGGATTTGAAGGTGTTTTGAGAGGCAATCCAATCTCCTGGGATATCCAGTAAAGAGGGAGGAGGTTGATCACATCCTTAACAATATCAAGATATGCAACAGCTCCACCATTGCTGAACTGTTTTTCTCGGATTAACGACTTCGCCGTCTCAGAAAAGAACGTGCCAATGCTGGGATCAGATTTTCTGAAAACGGTCTTGGAGATGGTGGCCGACCCAGAAAGAAAAGCCTTTTTGGCAAAGTCAAGGGAAATCCCAGACTAAATGAAATTTGGTCAGAATAAAATCAACGACCAACATATTGAACGAATTACCATCTTCTTTTCCAGCAGGGGCTTCACACATGTGAAGAGATTTCCGTCATACACGGATACAAAGTCTTTGGTGTCATCCAAGACGAGCTTAACGCCATCAAACGAGTCGACTGGGATAGTAGGTGCCATCGGACGCGGTCTAGTCCATGTGTATTGCTCAACGAGGCTGGGATTCAAAGACTTCAGATTTGTTTTCATGAAGGACGGTGCCAAAAAGGGGAAGTGGGCATAGGCTGAGCGTCTTGGATAATGATCGGGCAAGGTCCTGAAGAGAAGTTTGGTCAAGAGGCCACCATAAGAACCATCCTGGGGGTCATATTGACAGTCTTGGTACCCCCAGGTAGTAAGATTGAAGGCTAAAGACAAAAAGCTAAGCCAATCGCTTCATCATGGGGTGAATAGTTTACTTACGGGTGAAATCCACTGTCATAAACCTGTCCCCTCGGCTCAACGACACTGCATCAGCTAAAATGGCTCTTGAAATGGTGTACCCGGGACATAGACCTGCACCAGGACCGGGGTTCTTGGGTTCTTCAGCTTGAAGGCCGACCTGGATTGGGATTAAGCATCGTCGCAGGTATTAAAGTAGATGACGTATGCTCACATGCAGTTCCAGGTTATCAATGTCTCTGTAGAGCGCCGCCGCGGCAGTCTGTTAAACATGTCAGCACATTTCATCCACGTTAACATGGAATCTTTCTCACATGAATCTCTGGATCAGGGTTCCATTCTTCAAACGTCGAATAAGCTGTGAAAACGAATCAAGAACTTGATAAATAACACCAATGGAGGGACTTACGCTTAAGCCCCAAAAATTTCCTAAACTCATTCAACTGTAAAGACAAGATTAATCTTTTGTACATGAACCGCTCGGGGTATCTTCCTTACCGAACAAGTACCCCAGCTCCGGGCCTGCTCGATTCCCATGATTTCAATAACCCGAAGCGCCTCAGGAATTCCTCTAGCTTTGAATGCTCCTGCGCGCGATTCAGTCGCATTTTGAAGGATATTCGCCAAATCCTCGTCCTTGAATCGGTGATCCGCGCCGCGTTTAAGGCTGCATTAAATCTATCATAAGAAATGGGTTCATAAGATCCAACTATCGAAAATCTCACCCGTCGAACGTCCATTCTTGAACATTTGCAGGCGGAATCAAATATTTGTGAGCGGCTTGTTTGAAATCTTGAATTGTGACCTGACCACTTGTTCAGTCATGATTGCTGGATGCCCATGGTGACCAAGGTGCTTACCTCTTTGAGATCGGCACCTTCAAATATCTGTTCGAACTTGTTACTTGTCCATGTTGTATCAGCTTGGGACACCGTGGCGTGCCATCGGTAAAGCAAGTTGAATTCAATAGAGACAACGTTTCCTTGTCCAATAGGAACGAATTCATGTTCGATATCTCTGATCGGCTGCATAGAAGTTCAGGGTGTGTCGTATATTTTCCACAGTGTGATACATACCATAAGAGGGTCCAGTCGCCAATCACTCCCATCGCGAACCAACCCCAAGATAGCACCAACATAATCTAGGACATGGCAAGATATCAGAATTGTGGGGTCGCAGACTTGTATGAGCAATCCTACCTCCCAAAATGATTTTCATGAAGTATCCGCAGTTGACGAGACGTGCCCGATGAAAAATTTCGTCGTCTTGTGCTTGCCTATCGGCTGGCTCTGTGGGATAAGGGTGAACAAGATTGCCATTCTCGTTGATATCTAGAAGTCGCTGTGCAACAAACTAAGTTGGAAAGGGGACGATTAAATATAATATCGCTAGGAAAGAAAGGGTATACGAAGCTCACATTGTGGTTTCGGTTGAAAAGAACGAGGAGTGCACATACAGCCGGCGGCATCATTAACAGTCTGCTGTCTGCAAAGACATCGTCCAACAGTTTCCCAGATCCATCATTCCTTCTCACTGAGTTCACTTGAGCCTCGTTGCTGCCGTACAAGACACTGAGGTCAAGATAACTGGACGCATCGTTGAGTGTCCAGTCAGTGTGGTTGGTGTTGAAAATGGAATGGATGACTAGATCTGCGAAAGCGAAGAAAAGGGCAGATATTCCACCAGGATGCTCTACAAATTTATCTCGCTTGAGGAGAGTATCAAAGAGGATGCCTGCGTCTGGAAGCGCGTTTCTTGGAGGCATGCTCGTTGAAGGGACAGACCGGGCATAAGGCATGCCTGCCTTTCCAAGGTTTGGATGAAGAGTGTTGTAGTTGGAACCATCAGCAGACCTATACGCGTATTTGATGTTTCCTTGCGTTGGAGGTTGAACCAGAGCAGGTGTGAACGCTGAGACGGGCGGAAGGGACAAGTAACCGCTGGGAGGATGTGGAAGATCTTTATAAACTGAAAAAGGAAAAAGAAAATGCTTCCGTTAGCGGAACGACAACACCCCTGAATGACATAACGCTCACGAAAGCTGATCACCGTCTGCTGTAGACTTCGAGAGATACTGAACTCTTTTGTTTTCGACATATCGACAAGAATTTTTTCCAGCTGATAACAACATCAGTCTGTATTGAAGACCCCTTTAGTGAGAGACCTACCAATAGTTTTCTATCATCGATACCCTCCCCGCTTTTGAGAGCATTCCAATAAGCGGGCTGACAGAAAATCAGCTTCTGTGAGTACACGAACGAGATTTTGCCTCACCAAATCGGATACTTGTACGGGCGGGCTGATCATCAGGTCTGCAGCCAACGCGAGGTCTTTTTCCAAAACCCCACACTGCGGCCGCTTGCCATCAGTGTCGAGCGGGGCAAGAGCTGCAGAGAGAAAGTCGACTCTCTTCGCAAACTTGCGCAAAAGGGTGGCCATTTTATGATAGAAACGCGGTAGAAAAGGTAGGAGAAGAGCTAGGGGCGGGGAATTTCTTTGAGAGGCGATTTGTGTACCAGTACCAGCCGGCGGGTTTGTGTAGTATACTGAAGTAGACTTGAAAGCCACTTCTTATAATACGAGAAACCGACTGAAAGCCAAAAATAAACGAGATAAATCTGCATGATCGAAGAGAGGTGAAAGATGGGCGGATGATGCTATGCACCGATTTCTCTCCATCCCGGTGCAATGGCAACCGTGTGTTTGCCTTTGGCAGTCGTCCAAACTATAATTATGTCTCATACGTTTGATGTCCCACCCATGGCTGATCTTTATGTAAATTCAATAGACGTCCAGCTAGCACACACGCTCTCCGGGGAGGATGTGCACTTTGCTCCATCGGAAGTCGTTTTCATACCGCGCGTCGACGATGAATAGTTTGTAGTAGTAACAATCAGATATGATACCATCCCAAGCAGATAGATACCATTCCAAGCGTCACCGTATATTTAGAATATGAAACAAGATTAAGTAAATCCTCGTGTGGGTATCAGAATTAAAGGATGCAAAATTAGAACCTGACGAATTTCGATCAGGCGATGCTCTCTGTGTGGGGAAGAGAGCCTCGAGTTGTTTGAGGACCATCAACTCGTACGCCGCAAGAACGTTCACATAATGATGCAACAAGAATTTTGCTGTTCGTCGGCGGTGTTGAGTTAGTTTTGTTATCACTCCTACAACCTCTTAAAGATAAAAACTGCTTACCTTCTTAGCTGTCTTGTAAAACATCTTACTCTGCATAGAAAGAGCATTTGATCGCTCCACGAGATTATCGAGTTTCTCGCCTCTTTGCAAAACCGACTCGATTGTTTTGTGCTAGATGGAATGAAGATCAAATCAAATTGTTTCCCTGTGCACAAGAAGTTAAACCCACCAAAACGATCTTGGTCTCGTCCAATTCTTGCTGGACCCTCATGATGGTATCAGCCTGACGAGGATCTTGGTATTTCTGGATATAGGTGTTGATTTCAGGGAATGAGATTGACGAGGGGTTGCTATAGGATGACTGGGGAACTTTTGTGGTGAAGTCTTCCAGAATCTTTGTAAGCAATGAGAAAGCAGGTCGAGCAGGGTACTCTTCATCTGTGATGATGACAGCTTCAAGAAGATGAGCAAGGAATAAAGTGATTTAGATCACAACACACACCCGCAAGTTGCTCGGCGCCTCCACGATTATAGACATGGGCGACATGACTCTGTTCTTGTACAGTCTGTCTTTGACCTTGAGGGGTCCTCTCTGCTACAGTCTTGGAGAGAAAAGTCATAAATTCGCCAGCGGCACCTCTCTGATAGAAGCTAAAGGAAGAAAGATCGCTGGCAGTGGCTAGGGTGACTGAGGAGCCAGATGGAGGGGCGAGAATTACAGAGATGGAGTAAATTTTCATGGTCGTGAATGGTCAGAGACAGAGGTCAGGTAACAAGTTTATCGATTCGTTGTGGTCGTGGTCGTGGTCGTGGTCAAGTACAGTCAACCAACGTAATATTGCGGCAATGAATACGGTGCGTGACACCGAAGTCACACTCAAGCCGAACACTTCGGCGACTTTGAATTTGACTTGGTCTTGAACGCCATCGGCCAGAAACCACGAATGGCCGCACCATCTGTCCACCACTCCAGAAACCAACATCTTGAACTCGAAACCAACTTGAAGTATCTAACTAGATATAACCAGATTCTGATTCTCGAATCTCGAATACCCATCTGATTCATTCCTTGAGTTCCTGAGACACAAACGGTAGAAACTCTGTCACTTTCTGCTCCCCGCCCTCGACGCCGTCGAAAAGTTGTTTCAAGACCCGCAAGTCCATGTAGTTGTGGTCCTTCCAGTCGAAGCCAGGCACTACGACCTCCGTGATCAAGCAGTTTGTCATATCCTTCTCTTGGTTCGTCTTTGCATGTTTTATGTCCTCTTCTAAAAGTGAGGATCTCTTCCATACCCCAGTCCCAACAAGGAGCATACGTGTCTCCCCTGCGGAGGCA
>JAHXRV010007718.1:0-140960 GCA_019904355.1 Psilocybe tampanensis
CTGTAGATAAACATCCCACGTCGCCAGGTCCTTCACGCCTAACAATAGTAGATAAAATAGCGTAGAAAGGTGTATCTCTACACCCGTGCGTCTTAGTACTCTGATTGCTTGTAGCACGTTAATAAAAAGAATTCAAACAAAGGAGATCATCCCAAATTAGGATGTAGATCATGACGCCACGGCTGCTCGGCCACTGTTCCCAGTCTGCAAGTCTGAGAATCTCTTGCTTCTAACATCGTTTCTTGATGTCGTCCAAACCTCCACCCCTTACTCGGCTCCCTTCCAATCCACAACTACCAGGAAGACGGAAACCCGTATCACGCCTTGCATCTCTCGGACTAGCCAGCGGTCGAAATGTGTCCATGTCTCGACGAGCATCGGTCACTGGCCTGACGTCAGGACCCAAATCTCAGAGGTCTTCAAAGACAACCCACAAGCTCGTCGAGCTTCCATCTGCACCACAGACGCGACCGTTACTGGCCGAGTATGAGGAAGACCTGACTTTAGGACATGAGACAGACGCTGGTGTGCGGGAATACAAAAGCCAGGCGGAGCGTATGACCAAAGAGCAAAGAAAGCAAGCAGGTTTCAAACGCATCACCGCGTACTGTATTGCGGAATCCTTCAAAATGAAGCTTTTGTCTTCCTTTTTGAAACGGGAACACAATGTCTCTCCGAGGGCGTTTGACGAGGCGTTGTATGTCGTACGTTTTTGTCCTCGTTATTTTTGTCTCATTAGCTCAAATAACTTCTTGATTCTCAGATGTACCATCTACCACTCCTACCAGGGTATTCTCCCAACGCCAATGTTCGCTCCTCAGCCCCTCAGAAGACCAAGACAGGAAAGTCATTTACGGCCCACCTCGCTCAAGTGGAAGAGGATGGATACCAAGGCACATATTTCACATCTCAACCCAAAAGGTCACCGAGTTCCACAAGGGAAGGATACATATCAAGTTCACCTGTCGAAACACGCAAACCTCGAAAGATGGAGGAGATTTCTTCTCCCAACCTTCCACCTCCACCCGAGACAGACGAAGAAAACGATCCCGGTTTTGTTACAGATCCTGGCTTCGTTACTGAGCCTACTATTCCGTTTTCCACCGAACTCGAAACACCCATGTCTGAAATTGTGCCCACCACAATCGAAACACCGGGCGAAATAGATCCTGGAGCAGAGACAGATCCTGGGGTATATACGCGTTGGGAAGGCCCAGAAGCTACTCCCGAACCAGAGCCAGAACTTGAACAACGCGAAGACGACGTGGCTGAGGTCGTGTTTTTCGAATATGGAGTTGTCGTTTTCTTTGGATTGGACGAACAACAGGAGAAAGATATTTTAGAGGACGCGGATAACGCTGGTATCATGAAGCGCAAGCTGAATGAAAGTGATTGGGAGATTGAGGAGTGTCATTTCACGGTTCGCATTTTCCAAGTAAACATACTTATTCGAAATTTATGCTGACTTTTCGTCTTCGTCCGTTTCTCAGCATGACCCACACATCGCGTATCCTCGAATTTACAACGACTTCTTCAGTAAGTCTGCTGCTCTTTACACTTTTTTCAAAGCTCAGCATCCTAAATTTTCACAGCCCTGAAGTCACGATCCCATCTCCTCAAACTATCAATCGCCCACGCATTGGCCCAGTCGACGCTTCTCGCCCGATACGAAACCGTCGCCCAAGGCGTCTTGTCCTCTCCAATAACACTCTCCATCCCCAAACAACTCGCGGTCTCTGGTGCACTCAAACTCCGGCGACACGAAGCCCTCAAGCTCACTGGACGTCTCTTCAAGCTTCGCCGGGACGTCAATTTGGTTTCAAACGTCTTGGACGTGCCTGAGTTGTTCTGGAGCGAAGCCAGTTTGAAGGACTTGTACGACGCTGTTAGAGAATATATGGAAATCAAACCTCGGGTGCAAGTGTTGAACGAAAAATTGGGTGTTGCGAGTGATTTCGTAAGTGTTTCCAATTTTTTTTTTTTTTTTTTTTACATTCACTAATTGGTGTTTCAGTTGGATGCTATTCATGACCACCTTAACAATTCAGCGATGGAACGAATAACATGGATAGTCATTTGGTACGGTTATACCTCGTTTCGTATACATGTATGTTTGCTCAAAAAACATGGTCACCATTAGGCTTATTGTAGTGGCTTGTCTGGTTGAACTTGTATGTCGACGCGTGTATTTCTCGTTCTTTTCTTCTTCTCTACTGACCATGATGTTTTTACATTCACAGGGAGAGGTCGTCGCACGGCTAGTATTCCACGCAGCCACCACCGGCCCCAAAGCCCAAATAATCTCATCTCTCTTACCACCTCCCTCCGTTTCTCGCGAAGATACTCTTCGGACGATTGAACGTCTGATGGTCGTTCAGTCGTCATCGTGAACGGAAAGATGATTTGTATGATTATGTTTTTTCTGATTGTTTTCGAGAATGATGTTCTAGGATTTATATCAATGGAAAATGGATGTGATGTTGATACTTAAAGGGAGGGGCGAGGTTGCTGAATGTTTTTTCTTTTTTTACATCAAAGCAGTTTCCTATCGTCTGGACATGTTGTCCCAATGTTGATCCTACCAAGTCTTCTCCCTATTGTAAAGCATCCCAAAGTCGAACCGACGTCACGACAGAGAAGAATATCCAACAGCTCATAGCGGAAAAACAGCAAGTGAGCGTCATATACTTATTACCTGTAAGTAGTATTCCCATCTCGTGGGTATCTACATTTACGATTACTTATCCCCTCAACAGGGCCGAAAAATGCTCAGGGTTGTTTCCCACATCTTGACAGCGGGCAAGGGATGACCACAAAAACTGCCCCAACTTACGTTTGCTTCCCGCTCCATGTCAGAAACTCAGAATATTAGCACTAACACCCCTCAATCCTCTAACGAATCGCCAAAGGAACCGTTGGGTTTTCCAGAGGAACCACTGGATTTGCCTGTTTCTGAGGAAGGCGGGTTTTATGCAGCAGCTTTAAACTCAACTCTTCATTCAAGATACATTCTTATTGGCAAGTTGGGATACGGTATCGATTCCAGTGTCTGGCTCGCTCGAGACAACAGGTGAGCGCTGTCATATCAAGATACCCTTTTACATTTCCTCATCTCGTGCCTCCTACTTCAAGCACACCGCCTGACGCCCACCATGCCTACGTTGCCATCAAAATACTGTCGACATACGCAACAGAGGCCCTGGGCACTGACCTGTATGAGCCAGAAATCCTCCAGCGTATCAAGGCACATTCGAAAGCCCATCCTGGTCGCAAACATGTCATCACTTTGCTCGACAGCTTTTCAATCACTGATCATCATGGAACCCATCTTTGTCTCGTCCTCGAGGTTTTAGGGACTTTCAAAAGCACTGTCTATCAAGTCGGAGAACGGATGTCTATTCCGATTGTCAAGCATGTAGCCAGGCAGCTCTTACTTGCTTTAGATTTTCTCCATCGTGAATGCGGGATAGTTCATACAGGTAAGTTTTCTCTGCTTGTTACTGCTATATCTCTTACCACTTCGACAGACATCAAACCAGACAACATTCTAATCACGATTCCTAAGTCCAACATAGGAGAATATTTTCAACGTTACACGTCTGCCCAATCGAAGGTCGAGGCAACACCGTCCCTGCCTGGCTCTTCGCTCCCTATTGTATTGTCCCATCGTATCGTTCCTTTCCCCTACGATGAAGTGCAGAATACATTTACCCTGGACCCAGATTTTGAGATCCAATTGGCCGATTTTGGGACTGGTGAGCAAGGACGGTTCAATGCTCAGTCACTCGGAATGTCATCTTCATTTTTCATGCAGCGACAATGGTGGACGGCCCTCATCCTATCTTCGTCCAGCCGGATGCATTGCGCGCCCCAGAGGTAATCTTAGCCATGGATTGGGACACCAGTGTAGACATCTGGAACTTGGGATGCTTAGTGAGTACTGAACCCATCCTCTCCATGGCATCATCCTGACATTTAATTGACGACGGGGTTTTCTAGATCTTTGAGTTTCTCACTGGGAAGTGGCTCTTTAACCCAAAGGGGGGTCCCAACTGGACACCTGAAGCCTATCACCTTGGCCACATGCCCGATATCGCTGGGGAGGAGTTCGATCTGGAGTACTTCAAACAGAGTCCACTCTTTCAATTCTTTTTCAACACGGAAGGTGATGCATCTCGCATTTCCATTGGTGGTTGCCGAGAGGGGAGTTACAAACTAACAGATCAACCTTTATCCAGGCAAACTGTTGCTTGGTATTCAGGGAACCAAGACTCTGGAACAAATTTTGGATGTCTACAACGTTTTCGAGGATGATGATGATGGTGATGAGAAGCGGCTTGCTCTTGAATTTTTGCGCTCTATGTTGCGGTTAAAGCCTTCGGATCGAGCTACTGCTGCTGAACTGCTGAGCCACCCCTGGCTTAAGTGTTAAAACATTGAATTTTCATTTCTGTTTTCCTTGACTCCATGGTCGAGACTCGAAGTGGCAGTGTGGATTAGTTTGTTTGTGCTGTTGCGAAAAAACAGCAGTTGTTCCACGGCACGGCAGGAACGGGCCGTACGGCGAGTCATCAGCTGGCCCCAGGCTTTTGTCGGTTTTGACTAGTCTCTTGACTCTGTTCATCATCGTTTACGATGATTTGCATGTCTTTTTCTTTCTTGATGCCCTATGTTTATATCAATAAAGTCAACTTATATGCAATTGGATCTGTTGGAGTTGCTGGATACCTTTGACCTTTTCCCTATCTCCTTCGCGCTGACTGGACATCTTGGCCCAGCGAAGTCTTCTCTCTCTCACCGACATATTCTCAGTACCCGAGTGTACATATTTCCAGAGTCAAGCCGATGTCATAGCAGAGAACCGCACTCAACGAATTGTAACGGAAAAACACGAACCGGGAGTATTTCGGTCCTCGGACGGTGGATGCTCGTCTATGATGACATTTGGTTTACTTTTTGACGCACACGGTACATATGTACGGTACGAATAAGTCTTCTGTTCAGTATTTAAATTCATCTAATTTTATCAGATGCTCATGGGGCTAGGTCACTGGACTATGTAACTTGAAGCCATGCAAGTTCGTTGCTCCCCAACGCAACGCAACGCGAATACTTATCAACGGACCTTTAACCACTTTTGAAATGTGATTACAGGATATTTATCCCTCTTCCTATGAAGTCTGGAGTTCAGTTGAAGTTTGCAACCCTTCTGGCGGTCGTCGGGACTGGCCTTGTCGGGACACCCGTCGCAGCCGATTTTACTGCCACCATCGACCCAACCTCCAATCGAGGAAGTTGGGAGGGTTGGGGCGTCTCCCTTGCATGGTGGGGAAAGATATTCGGTGGAAACTCCAACCTCGCAGACATCTTCTTCACAAGGAACTCGCCTACATACAATGGCGCCACGATCCCTGGCCTGGGGTTGAACATCGTGCGATACAACGCTGGGGCATCGGGTTCGAACACCTATAACGGCTCCTCCATGGCGGCGAACAGTATTCTTCCCAGTCGCAAGATCGATGGATATTGGATCAATTGGGGTAGCTCTGATCCCACGTCGTCGAGTTGGAATTGGAGTTTGGACCCCAATCAGAGGAACATGATGGCCATGGCAAAAAGCAGGGGTGTAGACCGGTTTGAGCTGTTCTCCAACTCCCCAATGTGGTGGATGTGCCTCAACCATAATCCAGCCGGCGCGAGTGATGGCAGTGAGTATCATTTCCCATCCGGTATTTGTCTATTTATCAAGCTTCCTCTACTCTAGGTGAGAATATCCAATCGTGGAACATTAACAACCATTCAGTTTATCTGGCCACCATCGCCAAATACGCGCAGACCAACTGGGGGATCACCTTCACCTCCGTTGAGGCGTTTAACGAGCCAAGCTCTAATTGGTGGAAAGCCAACAACAATCAAGAAGGGAGTTTCTTCAGCATTGCAACCCAGAAGACTGTGATCAACACGCTCCGCACCGAGCTCAACAATCGCGGCTTACAGTCCACACTCGTTTCTGCGTCGGACGAGAACACGTATGACATTGCCACGTCGACCTTCAATAGCTTTGACTCGACGACAAAGGGCAGCCTTGGCCGTATCAATGTTCATGGATACCAACAGACAGGAGGGCGTCGTGATACTCTTTATAACGCAGCCCAAGCCGCTGGCAAGAAGATTTGGAACTCTGAGTACGGGGACAGCGATGCTACGGGGACGCTCCTCGCACAGGATCTTCTTCTTGACTTCAATTGGTTGCACCCCACAGCTTGGGTTTATTGGCAAGCAATCGACGTTAGCGGTTGGGGTCTGATCGTCGGTGACCTCGAAGGAAACACACTCTCGGGCGTCGCGAAGAAATACTACGTCATTGCCCACTTCTCCCGACACATACGCGAGGGGATGCGAATCCTCGATACAGGGAACAATAACGTCGCAGCCGCTTACGATGCTGCGAACTCGAAGCTCATCATCGTGGCGGCCAATTTCAATGGCACTCAGTACATCAACTTTGACCTGTCAAAGTTCAGCAAGATCCCGAGTACTGGGACACTTGTACCGAGATGGTCGACGCATACGAACGGGGCAGAGAGTTATGCGACGTATAGCGATACATTTATGAGTGGGACGAAATTCTGGTCGAGCTTTGATCAAAACGTCGTGCAGACGTTCGAGGTCAGCGGTGTCAGCCTGTAAATTTGTAAAGTGTAATTACTGAGCAGTGAGGAAGCCATCCGGTTTTTATTGCTGGTTTTCTTGGTTTTACTTACAGCGCTGATGCATCCTGTCGAGGCCATCCGGCCAATGCCTGAGTTTTATTTTTGGTGAAATCCGATCAAGTCCGACGGGCGCTAAAATTAGTAACATCACGCCGCAGTAGATATGGCCCCACTCTGTCATTGAAAACATCTCAAATGGAATACTTAGTAGATTCAAACATTGGACCATACATGTTTTAAACCTGAGGTTTTAGATCAGAAGACTCGAATTCTCAGTCACGGGGAGAGCCTGACAACTTGATATAGTAGAATAACAACGTCAGAAGCAAGTTAGAAGTGTGGTCCGTTTCGTCAATTACTGACAAATGCTGCAGTTACGGCTCTGAGAAAACGGAATGATGTCTTTTTGGCAGCAGAGTCAGAAACATGTAGACTGCGTCTAGAACTCCCATTGGTATGTGTAGAATACATAGCGCAGCCCGTGCCCACCAAAGACTTCCGGGAAACTTCAACTCCGGCTCCATCAACTCTATTAATGTCGTGGGGAAGGCCAGATTATTTTGATTGGCGTTAGGTTGGACTGTAACTAAACAGATGCTTGCAGTTTAATTAGGTGGCTCTTTGGAAAAATGTATCAATAGAGTGAACGCGATTGAACGGCAAACACAAGGCTCGCCGCTCAAGTCTTCAAACCATTGAGCTTGAGAACCAAATCGTATATTCAATTCCTGTCTTCTAGACCAATGATTTTGAAGGATTAACCAGCCAAGTTGCTAGCGTTTTGTTTTTCTTGGAGAAATAGAGCCAGAACTTTAACATTATGCAAGAGAAATTCGTAAATCTAAATAATCCGATAGGGAGGGAAGGAACGTATCGTGGAGTATAAATGGGCGGGCAATACCTTCATGAATCCTCAGCAAGATCACAGCTTGAGTCACTCAAATCCTCACCAACTTCTTGAAAGCAGCCCACTCATCGAAATACTGGTATGCGGCCCATTAACCTACTCTCCATAAATCTCAACCGTTCTGATGTTCTTTTTCCAAAAGAAAAAATGAAGGCCTTTGTACCAGCTGCGGCACTCGCCATTGCTGCTGCCATAGCGCCATGTATCATGGCTCTTCCAGCCGGAGACGATATAGCCGCCGTCGAACGACGTCAAGGATGGTTAAACCCTGCCCCCACTATCTCTGCTTCCGGTGCAAACGGTGGAACGAACTACTATGGAAATGGTGCCCAGGGTGGAACCATTTCTATTCAAAAACCCACTGCGACCCCAGCCCCCAATGTCAATGCCAATGGCGCAAATGGTGGCTTTAACTACGGACTAGGTAGTAACGGAGCAAACGGAGGACGCATTTCGATTGGCCGTCGCGAAGAGCACCAATTACCCTACAATTATCAATTTCCTAATTATCAGTATTCCAACCCCTATCCAACCGCATCCCTAACTGGCGGAAACGGTGGGACGGCCTACAACGCCAATGGCGCTAATGGTGGCACAGTTACAGCTCACCAACCTTCTACCCCGACTAATCTCTTCCTGTCCGGCGCAAATGGCGGCCTTGACGTCGGGGGCTCCACCGGCGGTGCAAATGGTGGCACAGTTTCCCTCAACAGACGCAACAAAGAGCAGTACTCCCCCGGGTATGTCTCTGCGAGTGGTGCCAACGGTGGCACCAACATATATGGGAACGGGGCCAACGGCGGAGGGATCGGCGTCAATCCTAACGGATATGGTTCCGTCAATCCTAATGGATATGGTTCCGTCAATGCCAATGGTGCGAATGGTGGTTACAACTATGGGGGGAACGGGGCGAATGGCGGAGGGATCGGCGTCAATCCTAACGGATATGGTTCCATTAATGCCAATGGTGCGAATGGTGGTTACAACTATGGGGGGAGCGGGGCGAATGGCGGTACCATTTCTATCGGCCGTCGCGACGATGAGCAAGGCGTTGAGAACGCTGATGCGTAATGATGTAAAAGATTGGTGAGAGGAAGCAGTTATGAAATTGGCAGTGGAACAGTCGGAACGGCCAGTCATCTCTTTCCCGCCAATGTATAATTCGAAATGTTTGTAAAAAAAATGAACGTTCTCAAATGGTGATTATAAACTCTTATTTGTCAGTACAAGATTAAAAATTCAAATATTGAAGCTTGAAGGGGGTCAAGCTGCTTGTTCCTCAAATAAACTTGCGACTGAAAGTGATTGAATGACAAAGTCATTTTGAGGTTCAAGCGGAGACTGAAATACCTTAGGGTGGGCCCAATCACGGAAGTTGCGCCTCGTTTCCGAAACCTGTCCTTCACTCTCTCACCTCCTTAGTTGTTTTTTGAAGAATGGATCACGCATTCGGAGCTTCTACGCATACTCTTCTGACCTACTGATCATGGATATTCAAGTTTGTATCGATCGAGTCATAAAGACTCAAAAACTTGTGAGTGAATTGATGAAAGGCATCTGTGTGATCTTTTATTCTTCGATTTTATCCTCTGCGTTAATCTTCGCACAAATAAATACTTACGCCATGCATTTATAGGTATTGCCTTCATATTTTGTGTCCATAGGTGAGCCACTTTGTCATGGGTTTTCGTCTGCACGAATGTGTCTTCCCCTATCGGTGTTGCGATGCCTTACGGTATTGGCGAGTGGCCGCGCTCTAATCTGAGTATTAACTAGATTACAGCGAAAGGTCCTCTGTCCGCGAGTTCTCGAATTCTTACTTCCACTGTATGGTACCTTCATAGGTCTTTCCAAGATCGTACTTTACAGCAGAGTCGTAGTTGGATGCCTTGGCCGAAGTGGCAGGCGCTTCAACATCCCGGGTTTTCTCGACTCCGGCTTGTTCTAGTTTGTTGCAGTCTGCAACGAAGACCGTTGTAGAGGGTTCGGAAGTGGCAACCCCCAACGTGAATAGTGAACACAACATACGAGGGGGATTTCCATTAGCAGACTCGCTTTTTCCTCGTTTTCATTGTTCTGATCTCTTTGTCGCCTTATACAGATTCAATATGCCACCATCTTGCAAGCGAAACACGGACAGTGTCTTTTAGGACTATGTTGTACAGCCTCAACATTCGAAGCTTTCATAATCACCTGAAATTGTTCGTTTGCCGTTTTTCTTTATGCAATTCAAGCTTTAGGCCTTTTGATGGGAGATTGGCCCCCGAGCTGTGGAATGGATAATCGCGCCAAATGGCGCTGGTATTATCTTGTTAGGATGGGAGCATTGCACGCCCAACACCTGGACTCTTCTCGTGTCCCCAAGCGCCTAAACAACACTTTTTTTCGCTTGTTAAGAACTTCTTCAAGTGTTTTTTCTTTTTTCTTTTTTTTGAATATATATGCTGATCTTTCACTTTTCCGCACTAGGGTCGAACATTCCCCAAAATGAATAATCCGAAGAGGCGCATGAAGTAGTTGCAATATCGAGGTCCGTTCCACCGATTTATGTTTTCTTCTACGTTGTACAAGTGCGATTCGTGGGATGAGGTCCCTATCGGTGTCATTTGCAGCTACTCTATATGCTTGCGTATGGTGCAGACACACCGAATGTAACTTGTTCCTAATTCAGTCTCGGACACCATAAGTCTGGTTCCAGGCTTGAGGATTTAGCAAGTGCCTGTTCTTTGTTGAGGAGAAGCCGGGTCACTATTTGGCCTGCCTCTGTCCTCGACTAGGGAGTCCAATCTTCTGTGCAGACACGCACTGGCACCAATGCCCAACTGTTAAGTTCCTCATCCCAAGGAAACTGAACTTAGGTGTTCTAAGGCAACCACGGCGGTTATCAAACCGGGTGAGCTTGCTGTGATTGAGGATTATGGAAAATACATACGAGGGGATTTTTCGGATCCGATCGCCTTGCAATAAATAACAGGTCGAGAAAGCCTAGCTGATACGTAGAACTTACTTAGGTCATTGCTCGCAGCAACAACATCACATCCACGACGGTGACTGCCCCGAAATACAATATTTTCGAATGTCGAATGGTTCTTTGAACTTTGGCCCACCTGGATATTCCGATCCACAGTTACAATATAGGCCTCAAGCTAGTCAATAGCTCCCATCTCGAGGTTCGTCCATCGTTTTTCTTCTGCGTCGGTCTTTCTTTCCTTCGAGCTCCACTCTGTTTGGAATCCCTATCGGTGTCATTGGCATCTCCATGCTTGCATCCGGTTGACGGAATGTATCCATTCCTAATTCAATCTTCGAAAACATGTTTTCGGACATCATAGTTCAGGTCACACCGAGTCATGGGGTCGACAAGTGTCTGTTCGTTGGGGAAAGGACTGGCATTCATTTGATGAGTCTCTTGACTCGGCTGGGAGATCTAATCTCCTGTGCAGATGCACCATAAATTGTTGATTAAAGACTACCGACCTGTACCTTGATGTGGCCACCATTGCGGACGAACGGGTGGATGCCAGGATTGAAGGTGGAAAAGACACACGAGGGGATTTTTTCAGATGCTGGTTGTCTCGACTTGGACCCTGAGCACACCAGGCTAATTAATACACAAGATATAGTGTACGCGGAGCCGTCATATTGATTTTTTTTTTTGAAGTGTCAATGGCCTATTATCTAATACATAAAATGGTTGTAGTTGGATACAATGGATCGATACAAGTGAGATGCAAAAGTCCTGTTGGAGGATGTAGATGAATATGAATGCAAAGGAGGATATCGAGTGGTCCAGTAAAAACTAGTCAACTGTAGTTGGATACAATGAGATGATACAATGATTGCGATAAGTAGTCCTGTTGGAGGATATAAGAGCCCTATGAATGCGACAAAAGAAAAAGCAATAAAATGATTAGTAGATCAAACATCACGACGAGGTTTCCGCAGAATGCGCTTTCTCAGCAGCTGTTAAAGCCACTTCGAAAGACTTGAGGAGCGTTTCCGAGTCTTCCATGCCAACGCTGATCCTCACAAGGCCCTCCTCGACACCAAACTGAGCCGCCCAGTCCAATTCACCAAAATGCGCGAGAATGGTGAACGGACACGCCAATGTGAAGTTGGTGCCGAGGCTGGGACCTTTGTAGCACGGCAGAGCATCGAAGAAGGCCTTGGACGCGGCAAGGGACATGAAGGTCAGCGAGAACAGGCCTCCGAAGCCCCCGACCTTCCCGTCTTCTGGGTCGACGGTTTGGATACGGCAGATATCGTAGTTTTCTCTTGTGATGTATTTGGGATAAAAAACCTCTTTGATGGCAGGAGACGAGGCACCTCCAGCGAGAGATCTTGACCGAAGGAAATCGCAGACAGCTTCAGCGTTAGCGTCAATGACACGGATTCTGCGTTTGAAGTCCCTGGAATTGCGCTCCATGAAGATAGCATCTTCACCAAAGTAAACATCCTCAAAATTCTCGTCGAGGTGCTTCTTTAAGGTAGTGTAGTGAGCCCCTTTAGGGTTGAGGATGAGGCTAAGATTATAAACGAAGGTTCAGAATATAAGATGAAATGGATAGTAAAAGCGCAACATACCTGCCACCCATGACGTTGGATGCCCCGCTGAACACTTTTGTCAAGCTGCTCACCATGATGTCGGCATATGGGAGAACCTCCACGTTCACAAAGTTTCCAATCGTTTCGTCAATCACGATGAGGAAATCGTACTTGTCAGCCAACGCCCGAATTCGTGGAAGATTGGCAGACCGCAGCAGAGGGTTAGATGGAAATTCCGTGAAAAGAGCCAGAATAGGTGGGGTGGTCGGGTCACGCTTATGCTCGGCTTCGAGGATCTTCTCCAATTCATCGACGTCGCTGTCCGTTCCGAAACCAAGGAAGTGGCATCCAGGTCCCCATTTCTGGAGGATCTTGAGGGTGTCGGTATACGGGAATCTGGGAATAAGAGAGTTTAATACAAAGATATAAACGTTGTTGAAGATTTTACATACCCAAAGCAAACACTTTTGGCAGGAGGCCGGACGGCAAGAGCCAAGTCGTGTGCCATCCATATCGCGGACATACCGGATGGTTGAAGGTATACATCGTGAGCAGCGACATCAGTGATACCACGAGTGCTAGGCCCCACAGCGAAGTCGTCCTTTGCGGCACAGGGTGTTGAGGGAGAGCCGGTGGATCCATCTCTAATCATGACGCCAGCCACTCTGGATCGAAGTGCGCGTTTAGCAAAAGAGGCTGCCTCAAGAGGAAGATTTCGGCCATAACGTTCCTCCAAATAAACAGCATCTGGATTCGTGTCCTCCGCGGAGGTTGTGGAAGCTTGCGATGGAATGGAAGGCTTGACAGCGGAATAATGCCTGTTATGTCCTTTACCAGACATTCGGTTCGTGATTGGGCTACAAGGACGTTGGGTGGTGGTGGTATCGGGTAGTAGAGATAGACATTTCTCTGCGAGACGACTTGAGATGCCCAGGCCGGTATGTTGCCAAAATTCCTTGGCCACAGAGAAGGAATTCCTCGGAAACAAAACAATGTAAAGTTGGACGCAGCCTGATTCGCCAAAAGTGTTCTTGTCCACTGGGAATTTGGCGTCGTTTTGATCATCTTGAGGGCATATGACCAAGTTGACCAAACGTGCAGTCACTGGCGATCCGAGGACTGCAGACCGTCTCTGGATGAAAGATCGACAGTTGTCTGCGATCTTATGGGTTGGAAAGAGCATGCATGTCTCATTCCCGATAGCGTATTTACGCTCACAGAAAGCAACAAGCTGTTTATAGTTTTGTCGCGTGAGCTATGTCTTCTTACAATCATAGAAAACTCTAGTCGACGCACCTTCTGGATACTGGAGTGAATGAAAAACCTTGGATATCCGGACACCATCTTATCAACAACCTTCTTATCCCCTTCTTCGTAGCCAACATTGTCCCGCCAGGTGGGTAGTGAAACGGAGATAGCGTGAGGGGTGAGGGGTGGTACTGACAAACCCACCGAAAGGTTTATTTCTCCCATGTTTTTTTTGTCCGGGGCTTTCTGGCACCCGCAGTGCAGGAAAATCAATCTAGTGAGATGGATGGGATCCAGGCAAGTGCTGGAACTGGTTGAAGAAATGGAGATCGTACGAAGCAGTGGTTTGGGGTATCGGGGCATCGGCCGCGATATTCAAAATCGGCCGGAAGGAGAAATCTATAAATTGAAGATCATCTTTTCCGTTATGCCGACAATCTGAGGCTGCTCAAGTAAAACAATTGCCTTGTGTTTTCATACACGACATAGTAATAAGAAAGTACAACAGTTACATGCATATTGACATAAAATCCATGAATAAAAAGTCTTCAACCACACCCAAGAGACAGATAAAAAAAATTTCAGCCAGTGGAGTCTCTCTTTTTTGGAGGATTACTCCGCCGGCTCGTTTTCCTTTGCAAAACGAGAGAGTCAAGCGGTGCAACATTTCCAGGGCTCAGAGGACCGTCAAGCATGTCGAGTACCGATATTCCACTGATATTGCTGGATGAACTCGGCGATGCGATAATGTTAGGGCTCTGCCTAACGCTCGTTCGGCTACTCGACCGCGATCTATTGAATAGATCTTTGTCCGAGAGCGACGATGCAGAAGAAGCACGCCGGTGGCGTTGCATCTGGGTGGGGTCGACGTTCTCTATCTTAGCAGCCTTTGCAAAAAGAGAGAGAACTACGAAAACTAAATGAGCACTACTAAACAGAGCTGAGGAGAAATATCAACATACTGTCGACGATCGATACTATCCCTGTAAGATTGCCCTGGAAGGAAGGCGTTGCAGTGGGTGACCCTGGTCCAGATTCTTTTGTCACAAAGACACGGTGGGCATTTGCTGAAGAGAAAGAGATATGTCAGTCGTTGCTGGAGGCAATGGCATATCTGACTCACTTGCGAGCAACTTTTCAATAGTATAGGATAACAAACTTGAAGGAAAGACTGAGTAGACTACGTAGACGGGTTAGCAAGTGATTTGCACAGAGAAACTCCCTGATTCTGACCTGGATATTTATCAGCACCGTCTGTTGACCCATCGACTTCCTAAGCAGTTTGGGTAGCATTGGTTTTATACATGATTGAGAATTTAACAAACCTTGATCTGCGCAATGAAGTGGTGGAGAGGGGTATTAAGGATGTGTTTACTTTGGGAAGGGACCACTATCTATGAAACGGTGATAAGATATATGGCCATCGTTTGAAAAATAAAAAATAAACTACCTTGCCAATATCTGTAACGCTGACTGCACTCAGCAAGATATTCCTTTGTTCTTCCACAACTGCAACGCTACTGACACCTTGCTCGCTCATGAGCTTCATGGCATCCAGAATGGTAGCGGAGGATGTAGCAGCAACAACAGCAGCGTTGAGGTTAACAGATTGGAGGGAGAGAGTTTGGATCGGATTGGAAAGATATCTTTGGAAGGAAGGTGTTTCCTTGGCGTAGGAATCGAACCAAGATAGCAGGCTGCGGTCTGACACCATGCCCATAAATTCAGAAGAACTGGGAGATGATTTGATGAGAGCTGAAGGCAGTCTATTAGGTTCTGACGACGGAAAGTAACGAACAGAGGACTGACTCCTGTGGGTTCCTCGCGAAAAGACTTCAAGCAAGGAAATGATATTAGCATTGTAGGGCAGAATTTCAATGGGATTTTTGTCTGAAAGGTCTTTGAAAATTTATTAAATTGGTTGTCATAAAATTTTAGAGGTGGGCACTTACTGCTAACGAGATGAACTGGGACACGTCCAGCCTTAGCTGCGGTGACAATGTCATTGACGCGTGGGTTGACCCGGAGATCTTCAGGCAAAAGGGTATGTCTTGTAGCCGCCAGGGTCAGGAAAGCATTCACGTCGGCGAACTGACGAAGGACTCAGTAGCTGTACGCTCATCGACCGGAGATGCATTTCATACATCGAATAATCCATGATAAGGAGAAGGCTGCCCACTTGTTTCTGTAGATTTAGACCTAACAGCCAGGCATGGTATGTCTTCTTTTAAAAGGAGCTAGATGCCATATGAGCGTTGCTCGACGTTGGTAGGTCTCGACTCACATCGCATGCCTCTTCAACGCTTGTTTCGGCGTCGATAGGCACAAGTCTTGAATCAATGAGGTCTATTCTTCTCGATGAGTGTTTGTAAGTGCTCAGATTGGAAAGAAAACACACCTCTAGCTAGCACTGTCTTCCAAGTCGCGAGCCATTCCTGTATATCTTCCTCTATAGGGCCATTAAATGACAACAATTGGCTTGCTTCCTTCCAACTGCCGGTTATGGATTGTGAAAGTCTCTTGCTCGTCGACATGGTATCTGTACGGTGTTTCTTGATGCTTGCAGTGAAGTATAGTGGTTATCAAGGGAGAGAGCGCATAAAGATGAACGTAAGGGGCAAGGGTCTAGATTGGCTCCTCGACTCCCCATCAGTCAGCTCCACCATCATGGTTTGCGAACAACGTGACTGTAGCTTGGTTCTTAGCTTCCTGACTCTGCCTGGTCCTTAGGTCCTTGCCTCGCCTCAACGTTTGTCCAAGGAGGACCATCACCGGGATTCCTGTGCTGCCATGTGGGTGAAGACGCAGGAACAACTGGTTATATGTAGCAACTCATCAAAACTCGTCATGGCAGTGTGGGCTGGAGTCAAATATTTTGTAACTTTGCTACGGTATTTGGGCATTCAAGAGGGTTCAAACCAACCATTCGATATACAAAAACCGGTCTTGAAGCGATCCAACCACACCAATCATGGGTTTAGTCGCGTCGTATAAGCTGACTGAGGAACAGCGTCAAGCATACGCGACGGAGAAACTCGAGAACTTCAGGTGGATATCAAAATTGGTCGCAACCTATTCTGCCCATACTCTCACGGATGAAGACCTCGTACCGGAAAGTTTGCGTCTGGAACTGGCAGAACTCGGTGAGCATACCGTTCTGATCCAGTCTGTCCCCATACTCTATTCCTAAATGCCGCTATACTAACACCAAACGGATCATATAGGGCAATTCGCGGAAGTCGTACATAGTGCTGTTCCCATTGCATTTCTCCTCGAAAATTGTGACAAGCTGAGCCGGCCGGGGTATCCTCTGGAGCATTACGATGCTCTTTCTCCGAGTCGTGCCGTATTAGTCGAATCTTTCAAGGGAGATACTGCTAGGCTACCTGCCTCCGTTTTTTATCGACCGGCAACGGGATCACTCGTGGTATCAATATGCGGCACGGCCAGCATCACACAGGCCCTCCAAGATTTGCGTTTCTTGAAGTCTAAACATCCTTCTGGGAAGGGCTACGTTCATTCTGGATTCTGGGCACTATACCAAGGCCTTCGAAGCAAGCTCTTGAATGCAATCCGGCAAGGCATCACGGCTCATTCTCCGACTGAATTGGTTTTGACAGGACACAGCATGGGCGGAGCTATGTGTTATCTGCTCTGTCTAGATTTGCTGGCGGACGACCAAAATTTGATCTCCCAGTTAACAGTCAAGATCGCAGTCTTTGGCTGTCCGAGAGTGGGTGATGCGGCTCTCGCCCAGCACTTTCGGGAGCAAGTTTCCGCCTTTCGGGACAGGCGAAGCCACGATTCATACACTGAATACTCAGTGAAAGGATATAATGATGGTAAGCTCAGAGTTATATCCTCGGAGTAAGCGATCTAATCCCTCAGTAGGCGTGCCTGCACTCCCACCAATATGGCTTGGATATCGTCATTTCAGCCAGGAACCCATATACACAGTTGGTGGGAAACTATACCGGACACCAAGCACAGAATCCGAGCATGCCTTGTTCCGAGTCGTCTCTGATAACGATAATGAACCCTTGTTTCCCAAGGGGGGACATAACTATTACAACAGTCGCGATCAAGAAAAATTTGCTCGGCGTATACAATGGTTGTCTAAAGCTACGACACCCACGCAAGAAGGATGGGAAGAACGTTACGCTACCATTTCAACGAAACACGGTTAAATATGTACATCCTGTGTACATCTGCTACCAGGAGATATTAATGACATCTAAATCTATTTACGCATTACTGCTCTAGGGGTCCCTCCATTTTGTTTGACGGTCTCACAACGAAGCTGACTGGCCTTCCTTTCTTCCGCCACTTGCATAAGCTTCTCGTCGAAAACTGAATGAACCACGATGTATCGAGACGAGAACACACGGCCTTGATGAGACTAAGTGTCCCATTAAGACAGTCAAGTACAAGGACATGGCTCCGAAATGAGCCACGATCTCCACGCTCCTCTTCTCGACCATTCTCCAAGGGCATAAGTCGCGTGGCCGCTCCGAGGACGAATTAAAAATGAAAAGGTTACCACTCGCATTTGGCATGTGTGGGCCGGAGAGACTTACCCTCGGTTAACTTCCGACACAAGTGTGCTCTGATTGGCGATTAATCACAGAAATGACAGGATATCTGATTTTGTGCTGGAGGCCGTCATCGTCCAACTCTGCAACACAAATTTGCAACATCAGATACGATCAATTTATAACACAAATTAATAACACACACCCTCCACCGTAGTAATACGCGAAAACGAGAAAATTCTTGTTCTTTTCACTCACACGTGGTTTTTGAAAAATCTCAGGTTCGGCCGGTGAGGGTCGGCGAGGTGCGAGTAAAAAAAAACTCGCTTTTCACGGCGTCCGTTGGTTCGAAACTTCGCTTTAATAGAATCGTTTTTAATTCGAGTTATCCTTCTGACGAAAGAAGCCCTCATAGTATGCCGAGTTGCGCCAATGTCGGCAGGGCTTCAGCTCCCTTCCGAGCACACCTAAATTGCGAGATAAATATATCTAGCCAGACATCCATGCAATTGACGAGGATAAAAACAGGAACGACCACCTGGATAAATATTTGCGAAGAGTAAGAACGTCTAGGGCAGATGTCTGCCAAGTAATGCTTTACGTCGTTGCGGATTCTCGGCCCGTCTTTTAAGCTGCTACCCCCTGGTCTCTGGCGAGCGACGAGTGGTCGTTGATGAGAACAAGACTAATGAAACCATGATGCATGTAACCGTCCACGAAATGGACGGATGGATTGCACGGTGAATTCATCTCTAGATGTCTGTCATGATATACACACCGCGGCGATTGAGCAACAGCGTCAGAGAGCAGAAGCCTGTCCTATGTAAGAATTGATCAGCCTTAATAATTATTTCCTGACATCGGAGGAAATATCACGACAATGGATACAAACTTTCGCGTTCGGCAGTATGCCTCCGGACTAAATCTTCCGCCCTGGACCACACACAGTTGGGATCCCGCTTTGCCTGAGCCTCCCATTCGTGAACGACGTTGGCAGGATACGGCATATAGACGACCCGGTGGTCGTGCGCCCAAACGTCTTCCTCTGACGTCTCCGCGTCGTCGAAGATGACCAAAACCTTGAGGCGCCTACAAGCCGACAGAATCGTATGTAGAGAGGAATCCTTGGAGTATCGATGTCGGAGACGTAAAGCCAAATGGGTCAGGTGGATCAGTTTCTCGAGGTGAGGGATCTTTGGCGCGGTCTCGTGTGTCCAGAAGATGAGGTCGAGGTGGGTGAGTGTATTGAACCACCGGTGCCTCTTTTGTGGATCCGCAAACAGGGAGAGAAAGTGTTTATGCTCGATGGAAAGTCGGCTAAGGGGTAATGAGCAGAGCAGAGGCGCCATACTAAGACTTGGGAAGGCTCCCAAATAATCGACCCAGAAGGCAAGGTCTAATACGCCCCGACAGACGTTCAAGATCTGTGCCGCATTGCTCGCGCTGACGGACACCGACAAGCATAACTTTTTGACGTGTATCGCAAAAAAGCTGGATGGTACTGAGTCCACCGTCCCTAAGAACAGTGCCGTGTCGTCTGCGCCGAGGGTGACCATCTCATAGATTGACGGTTGAACCCTGGAATATAGGTCAGTATCCAGAAGAACGGATTAACAATGACTATGACCTCACCATGACTTCACTCGTTTGGCGACGAGAGCAAGTTGAAGCGCGTTGCGTTGGCTGGAGCTTGCAGCGACCACAAAAATCTCGCGTTGGAGCTCCACGGGGAGGTCATTGAAGGGAAATGAACCTGTAGTGGACATGAACTAAGAGAGGTGAGAAAGTCCTTGCATTTAATACGTCGGACATTTGATCATATCGATGGAATGGCAAAGGTAATTTCAATCAAATATCAATTTGTCTTTCCTCGAGAAAAATCACGTGGAGGAAGGAAAGCGTTGAGTTCCTGCAATGGTGCATACCTGGGACTGGCATGAACATCTTATCGTTTCTCATCGTCATTTGAAGCCCCGGTGTCCTTCTTCCCATCTCCAACTCAATGGCGATAGAATTGCGATTTCCACAAGAAGCCGGGCTATACACGTCTTCGTGTAAAGGTTGGGAAACAAACTCATTGGTCAGTCGGTTCTCCCGAGGTTCTCAGTGCGAAGTTCATGCCCTGTCCGCAGAATAATTGAGTTTATGAAGTCAATTACAAACACAAAACCCGCCTGTGTTGTCATTCAAGTTGGAGTTTCCATGGGAAGCCCCAGCTCACTGTTCGATTGTCTCTTCACAGCAGTGAAATCTTCCATGTCTTGTGACAAAATGTGAACGTCAGGCCCAAGCCAGACCTTGTCCAGGTCAGTACGGCGGGCATCATTCATTCGGAGGCGCTTGTGATGTTTACTACGAAGAATAGGTTATTTAAAGGTGAGTAGTGAATAATAGAGTTAACCTGATGTATCTGCGGCACGCCAGAGCCTGTCTGTGTGTGAAGGCTTCCGACCTTTTTCCTGACAACGACAATTAGCCGTGGGGTACAAATTATTGAGTATCAGAACGAGCATTACTCATACAACCACACGGTGCGGGACCGTTCTGTCGATTCTAAACCGGTGTCCAGTGTCAATCTTCTCGACCCGGCGTGCTTGTCAATGACGCTCCGAGGTAAATTAGGGGCTCGAGTCTCAAAGGAGAGGTGAGTTTGAGACTTCTGATCAAAATCCTGTTGAGTCAGGCATGTTGACACTGTAATTATCACGCACATAGCTGTTATCAAGCCATCTTCCAATTCAAGGCTGAATCTAACTTCGAGGGCCGATACATCGATGTGACTCCACTGATAAACGTGGGTTCTGTTCCTGGATATCGCTCATACCAGCACCCTGCTCCAAATGATCATAGTCCAAGGCTTTGGACAGTGGTCGCAACTTCTTCGACCTTCAACCACAAGACGCGTCTCGTCAAGGAAGGCGCTAGACAGGTGAATTGTTGATTTTCTTGCCAGGAGGCCACGTTCCTTTTCAGGTGTTCTGCCAGTACCTCGCCAGAAACGGAATAGGTGAAAACGCGTAATGCCAAAGGTGATACGAGCAAGAAGCGCCGTCCAGTGTTTAGAATCGGTGAAGAGAGCCAAATTAGTTCCAACATCGCAGTATTCTTGAGCATCCCTGATCGACGCAATCGCGATATGGAATGCCTGGAAACCTCCTCGATGTGACGAAAGCGCATGAAGCATGAGGCATGTGCACGAGGGTCCTTCCATCTGTATAACGATTCCAACGACTCTGGAAGTCATACCTGCTGAAAGCTTTTGGAAGTGGGGGTTGAATAACCCCTCATTGTTCGCCAAGGTCAGTCCAACTCGAGTGTCAGACGCGTTTAAACTTTAGTCTATCTTGACGCGGAGCGCAAAGGAAACAATACGACTCACAATCCTAGACAGAGCGTTGGGATTTTGGCAAAACATCCTGGTATACGCGTATAAGCACAAGTACATTTACATTCGATACAAACCCTGTTGTCTTTCCATTTGGCCGTTCCGTGGACTCAAAAATGGCGTGGGAAATGCCTTTTGTCAGTTATTTAATTGAGAATCAATTCAGTTTTTTTATATTCGATCGGGCGGCTGCAGTTCAACGGAATACCAAAGATTTGAGTGCTCGTTTCCAACTCGCTGGCCTGCCGTTGAGTACAAGTAAGCGTCTGTAAGCGTCGGAAAATCCTGATGCGCTGATGGCATTAGGTCGAATGTGGATAATTACAGCCACCGTGTGGTATACAAAATTACACAGCTCAAGATGAGAACAAAATTCTGTCATGACCCGCTGCTGGGCGATTCTGACATACATAATGTCATTGGATGGTAAAAAATGGGGGAATCCTCGAATGTTCATCGTCGTTTCTCCAAATGTTTGAGAGTCATTCAAAACTGGGATGGCAAGAAAGCGATCAGTAGGGTATTTCGACACCACGCAATGCATCGAAGAGCGAACCTTATAAGAGAAAGAGGCAATATTCGAGCTTCGTCAGTTAATGTGAACGTGACGTCCAAGTTGCATAGAAAACTTGGGCTTTAGGCCATGGAAAGTGACGTATAAAAATCTGATGATGGCAAACAAATGGACATTGATAATTAATTTCATCGTTCGAAGTCAAATGATATATATCCAGAGCCTACCCAGGTATAATAGCATGACGTTTGTGGTGGTCTGGAAATCGGTGGTCAGATTTGTGTTGATAAAGTGAATTGCATGACAAAATGGGCTCCAAGTCGGCGATTCAGACTCTCGAGATCATCCCAGTACTTACGAGTTATTCTGGGTCCTTGAAGGCTTGATAAGAAGAAAGGTGTTAAAAAGAATTACACGAGTCGGAAAGGAAACACAAACTGATAACCAAATGGCATAATTGTGTCTAGTAGTAGTAGAAACAAAGAAAGAGGCCCGAGGCTTTTTAATTTAAACCCGCATTAATATTCTGGCCTCAGACACAGCCTCCTGACGTCAGCACAATCGTCTTATCTTATCAGTTATCTGGCAACGATAAGATAAGATTCAAGATCTTGAATCCAAGCTCAGGCGTATGGCCAATGTTGTGTTACTGAACTGGATGATCATTTCTCTTCATTGATGCCTCATTTTGAGAGGCTTATGAAGGTACACATGAGATAAATGATCGCAATCATAAGAATTAGTGGCACTCAGCCAACGCTCCACCTTCGTCCTTCGGGTCCATGCTGATGCCTGGTCGCCATGCCCATGGCCATGGGGTGGTAGTAGATCGTAGATATTTAATCTGACATGTAACCCATAAACTACGCTGCAATGGTTCTGGTCAGACCACTATATACGAGAGCAGAAAGACTCTAGCAGAAACCTCGATGGGACCCAAAATGTTGCAATATGGTCAATCCTGGTCAATCCATTTCATGCTGAGGGATTGGGAGAATAAACAAGTTCAAAAGCACTGTACCAAGATGGATCCCTTCTATTGGGCAAAACCAATCAAAGGGAATAGATTGCCAACAAACATCTACATCCAATGAAAGCCCGTACCAATTCTTGTCGGGAGAGTAAAAGATCGTTGGTAACACACATCAGATCTTTGAAAATGAGCCGTTCCCATGGACCTGGGTTTCTTGAGGTTTATTGGGTACACATGATTGTCGTGAATGCCAATCAGACACAATCTCATCGTTGCTCTGCGGTCTTTTGCGGAAGGGTCTCTGAGAATTTTCAGGAGGCCGACATCCATAGATGTCTCAAGATTGTTGAGTTGTATCCTCGTCCACGTTCAAAAGGGTCTTTCTGGGAGTTTCTGCCTATTTTTAAAATAATTGAGTTATTAATAGACCAGACAACAAATTCTAAATGCGAGAATAAACGCCGGGTTTTGTTGAATCAAGACCTACAAAGGTAGCTTTTCTAGGCTGAACAGTTTGCTCTGCATCCATTCATCGACTTTCGACCTGATTCCAACAATTTTGGGCTGCAGGACCTTTGCGCAGGATCGGCCTTGAAGATAAACGCCCCTTTTCGGAAATTGATGGGTTCGGCAATCGTAACCATTGGAACACTCGGTACTATAGTTACCACTCTGTCGAGCGTCATGTGGCATCGGATTTTTGAGAATTCTTCTATTGGAAAAACACAACAAGGAAACCATTCCTGAAGCTGTATGGACTCATATAAAAACTCATGGCCTCCGCCACACCCCTCTTTTCTTCAGCGTTCTTCCTCACCCCAGGTTTCCCCAGCCTACTACTAGTCTTACCCAGGACCGGTTCCTTTCCTTTCCCACTTTCTTTTTCTCTTGTTCAACACCGCGTGTTCATCTTTCTTCAACCCTCTTTTTTTTAAAAATTTCTTGAGCTAGTACTCAAAAATGATCTCGAAAGTCTGGACTTCTGTTGCCCTTGCCCTTACTCTTGTTCTCCAAGTAACCGCTCACGCGGCGATCTCGCCTGCTCTTGGTGTTGCGGGAACCCCCAAGCGCAACAACGTTAAGCGCCCAAATGGTGGAAACCCCTGTGGAGCTGGTGTTAACATCGCAGCCGCCCTCGATTCTTCGACTGCTGCCACTGCCAACGCGGCTGGTACTTTCAACGCCGTAGCCATCAACTTCAATGGGTGCGCTTCCGTCTCTCCTATTTATAAATTCCAAATTCCAAAAGACTAACATTTATCCCATTTCAGAGGCGGCGACGGTTCAAGGAAAGTCACCGCTAAGGTTGATGCTACAGGAAAGGGCACCAACTTCGTCGCGATGACCGTGACCACCAATGGTGATGCCGTAAGTTCCTCGTTGTCTTGCAAGCAGGAGGTTTATCGTACTCACATCGACCCTGTTCATAGGCCCCCAAGACCACCGGCCAGCAACCCATCGTCGCCACCCTCCCAGCTGGTACGAAATGCACAGGTGGAGCTGGCAAGAACAAATGCCTCGTGGTACGTTTTTTTTTCTATTGAAACAACCAAGTCAGAAAGCTGATCAAGGTTTTCATTTTCGTTATTATCTAGCAATTCACAACTACAGCTGGCTTCGGTAACTGCGTGGTCGTGTCCCAGGGAGCCGCTGCTGCTGGAAACGCTGTCGCTGGAAACGGCAAAGGCGGAAACAAGAAGGCAGCTGTAAGTCCCGATATCGAAAATAATATCATCATGGCCAAGAGTTCTCACTTTGGCCTTCCTGTCTTTTCAGGGCACTCGTGCTGCTCGTGCTGCTGCCAATGAGGCTGCTGAGTCTGACGTTGCTGAAGCTGACGAGACTGACGCCGAAGAAACTTCTGAACTCGAAGCTCGTGCCGAGAAAACAGAGAAGGCTCGCAAGCACAAGGGAAAGAAGGCCAAGAAGGCTGCTGCTGCTGTAAGCTCATTCGCACAGTTTCCCCAAAACATTTCGATCTTACCTTTCCTCTTCGCTCACAGGCCACCCCTCAGGCTGCTGCTCGTTCCGCCGACGAGGCTACTGAGCTCGATGCCCGTGCCCCTGCGAAGGAGACCAAGAAGACTCGCAAGGGCAAGAAGGCTGCTGTAAGTCATTCAGAACTATTCCAACCAAGCAGTCTGAACTCACTGTAACTTTTCATCGCACACCAGGGTACCCGCGCAGCTCGTGCCGCTCGTTTCGCTGAAGAACTTGAATTGGCTGAGCGAGAGCCTGAACCCGAAGCTTCCATCACTGTCCTCGGCTTCTCAGACGAGATGAACTAAGGGGTTGAAGAAATTTTCTTTTTTTTTTTTTTTTCTCAAAAGATAAATTCACGCATTCTTTATTCCATTTTACTTACTTTTGCCGCCTGGGTTTTACACTATGTACTGTATTTGTACCGCACTTCCATCATCTGGAAATACATTGGCTGGGGTTTCCTTTTACATTTCGTTGGAGATTTGAGTCGTTCATGAACGTTTGAACCTTGATACTCACCAAGTGGTAAATATCATGTACAAACTTGGGTTGGGGCGACTTGTGGGTCCAGGTCGCTAGTCACCAGTGTCATCCTTGATTGGTGTTGCGGTGATTGTGTCAAAATATATGTCAAGATAATTTTGAAATGCTGATATCCAGTGGTACGGAAACCATCGGATTTTGTGGAGGAGGTAACGGGATTGGAAGAAAAGGTTAATAAATAGATCTTCATGTCAGTTGCCATAGTACAACTTGTCATGACGAAGTAAAAATACAGTTCATAGATATCTTGCACTGGAACCTCCAGGGTAGTATAGTGGGCTACACAATTCCAAGTTTCTTGATATGTTCATCGATTCTCTTCTTGTACGCTCCTGAGACTCCTTTCATCCTCGTCGCGCTCTCATCGTCGTCTTCAAGAATGTTGTGGAGCAGTTTCTGGAATTCGTCTTGATCGTCTGGGAAACCTTTGCCACCAGTTTGGAGGCTGATCAGTCCGTCTGCAAGTCCAAAGTGGTTTTGTAAATCCTTATGGCGTAGCCCCCTTATCAATGCATCTTGTGCACCGGGGAGATCACCCAGAATTTCATGTGCACGAGCAAGACGCGCATAACTACAAAAAGAGAAACATCAGCCTGATTTTCGAGATGGTGGTGGGTACTTACCCTTTAGCATAGGTCGGTGCAATCTCGATCGCATTTTCCGCATCGCTTTTGGCACCTTCAGCGTCCGGTTTCCCGTCTGGCCCATCCAGCATCCTGGCGGCAGAGCAATTCGACAGGCAGATGGCAAGAAGAGTACGTGTCTCCTTATCACGCTCTTCCTCCTCACTGATCTTCCTCTGAAGCAGCTTATTCAGTTGTTCAATCGCATCTTCATAATGCTCCACCGCTTTCGAGCGATCTTTCGCGGCGTAGGCCTTGTTTCCGGCCTCCTTTGCCTCTGTAGCAGCCTCGATGTATTCTCGGAAACGGGCTTTTATTTTGATGAAGTCCTTTTCTGCTATTCGTTCACGGATTGCCGCGGTCTCGAATATGATGTAGCAAGATCTTGGGAATGTTCGTAAGAACGGCTGCAGGGCTTGCTTGTGAACGTTGAGGTCGTAGCTAAAGGCAAGCGTGGCAGGAATGCACGGCTCATAGACCTGGATTGGCATTGCCATACTGATCTTTATGAAACTGAGGAAAAGTTAGTCTCAAGGGGACTCTAAGACAAGGCAAAAGAGGACGCACTTTTCGACCTGCTGTGTGGTTGGCAATCCAACGAAATCTTCAACGTATCTGTAATCTCCACTTTCGTCTTCTAGTTCTGAATCTTTGATGAGACAAGAGAGGTGGAATATCTGCGCGGGCTCTCCGTTTTCCGGGAGGGAGTCAACCCATCTGTCCATAGGTATGCCAGGCCAAGTTGAGTCCCCCCTCGCCTCATTCGACATGCCGACGAATGAGAGGGTTATAAGCCATATCGAACCTGGTTGCACATGGAGTTTTTTGATATCGAATGTCTCGAGTGCTTGTTTGCGCTGCTCTTTCTGATCCTTGTTTCGGTCTTGCCAATGCGATAGGAAGGTAATGACATCTGGATCGTCAGTATGTGTGTCGATATACCTAGAGTAAATTCAGCGAACTTGTTTAGAAAAATCAAAACCCGCCACACGCAACTGGATGATATCGGACATTTCGACTCGACCAGTGACTGCATCTGGGATAATCTTCCCTCGGAAGGCCTGTACAAAGACGTTAGACGACGTCGACGATACATTCACCCTGTTGTACGCACGTTGATGGCTTTGAGGTAGTCATCCGAGATGGTTTGTTCAAAAGGTTGGTTAGGACTGGAGTCAGACGGCATATCTGCTAGGGAACGATTCGGATATGGTGGTTGATGATAACGTTGAGATTTTAAAGTTGATGTCCACCGTATGTTGCCTAAAGAAAGCCATTAAGTGGGAACTTCTAAAAGAAGAGGATCTGTGGGCAAGTCATGATCAAGTTGGACACTTACAACAATAAAAATTGGTGTCGGCGGCGCACCGCCCCGGTCATATAGCCCCTATTTGGCTACCTGTTTGAAAATTGAACACAGACATGAATGATGATACCGAGAAAAAAAATAAACAAGAATCTTTATATTATACATTTATAAAATAATGGGTATAGAAACGCAAAAAAGTCCCCTGTAGCTTGTAAGAAAGAATATCTAGAAACTGAGCCCGAGTCCGCCGGTTGAAATACGAAAAGGTGCAATCAGTGAAAGAAAAGTACGGTAGAGAAGCCAGAGATACGACACTACATACACCCCAGAAACGAGTTGCGCCACAAGATTGCCCATTAATTCTTTAGAGAACCTTTTTCCTATATCATCGTATTCTTCTCTCAAGATCATCAGGAGGCCAAAAAAGAGGAGGATTAAGCTGACGATGACGACCATTCCGAGGAAGTGGGCAGAAATCCGAAGAAAGAATATCCCGATTCGCCGTGCTGACCAAGGGGAGGGTGAGGACGCATTGGAAATAGTATTGGTATTGTGTGGGACGTACCATGACGGAACTGAAGTACAACATCCACGTCGGACACCCAACGGGTGACTCGAGAATTGAACTCCGCAAATACAGACTGTCGAGGAACAGAGCCCATTATCAGAGAGTATTCTTGCCGAAAAGCCAGGGCCGTTAATGTTAGGATTGCCACGGTGCAGGATAGACTCAAAATGAGGGATAGGATTGTGGCCACCAGTACGAATACGTTGACAGATTGTAAAATAATGAATGAGCTGCGACTCGAGGGTGTGGAAGTGGCGAAGGCACCAGATGCATTTTTGACAGAACCCAGAGAGAATCGGACCCATTTGATGCAGATGTACATGGAATAGGCCAATGCAATAGCGATCACGACTATTTCCGAAATACTCGTTAGAACGCAAGGTCTTTAAGGGAGAAATTGACATACCATCTCTGACAATCCTGAGAATGGGGGAGGAGTAGTTGCGTGAAAAGAAATTTGGAGCCAGGTCTACGGAATTAGACTCATAAAGGCCGACATAATATAGTCTGAATTCTGAATGAGTTTGGGACGGAACGAATCCATGGAGACACTTACATGGATGTGACCCAGACACCAAGCGTCCAATCTACGGTGTTGGCAGTAGTGTTGTACCCAAGGTATGCCAGTGTGGCTTTAGCAGAGCCCAACGCGACCACGACAGTCGAGACCAATATTCTGTAACCTGTTACGGAGACAGAGGTCGAACTTGCAGATATTACAACTGCATTGAATTCGTCGGATCGGTATACTGGTCGAGGAAGAGAGAGGATCCGTGTTGTCATCCATATCAAATCCATACAGTCGGGTACGAACAACCACCGGAGATGTTTTGGATAGTTTTCTTTTGATTCCCATTCTCCAAGAATAAAAATACTTCACATGAATCAGTTGTTGGATCTCAAATGAAACAATAAAAAAACTGGCGCACAATAAGGTAAAAATAACACCAGTTATCCATTCCAGGGTGGTTGATATTGATGATCCCCCTCTATAGGCAAAAACGGCCTTCGATGTTCCCAATATGATTGTTGACAAAAGTACAAAAAGCCGAAAAGGAGTAATTTTTGGATGCCATCGTGCAACGAGAGACTGCGTTTGTCTCGCTGGGCTGTGGACTTCTGATGTCGGTGAGTAAGGTGGTGGTGGGTCCATTTGCCAAGTTTCATGGGCAATTAATGTTTCTATTCATATCGAAAGAGAGGAGTGGTGGGCGTTTTCAGGACGAGCAGAATGTATTTATATTGGAATAGACCTGGTATAAATCATGAGTAAGAGTCAAGCTATGCTTGTCAACAAGTACCGCTCACCGCGACCTCTTGTGGGGCTAGACTGAACAGCCTCTTTCCCCCCCCAATACGGATTACGTAATCGACTAAACTTGGATTTGGCTGGGCTCTCGAGGATTCGACATACGGAGAAACCTCGTATATGTGTACCAAAACGCTCTCGCAGAAGAGCGGAAAGGGGCGATGAGAGAAGAAAATACGTAGGAAATAAACCATAGGAGGCCTATCACATAGGCTCCAAGAAGAACTTGTATCAAGATGATACAGGCGGCCTGGAAGAAATTGAGGTCACGAATTTTCCCGTTGTGCTGCCATAAAAATATGACGAGTCCCAGAAAGATGAGAGCCAGACTGATGATGCTGATAATGGCAAAGACGTGAGCGATAATTCGAAGGACTGGGTACCCGATTCGTCGCACTAGAGGGAAGGGATGAGGTTTCATTCACTGGAATACAAATGGTGTTATTTACCATGATGGAATGGGCGTTGCATAGTGGAATTCACAGTTATTGCATTGTTTATTACCCAATGGACCAGCCGGTCGTAGTATACTTTGAAAGTGCCGCGTCGGAAGACATGATTAGCGAGTTGCGGGGCTTCTCGTTGCAAAGCCCAACAAGCACCCACAAAGAGAGCCAGACAAGCGGTGAGGCTTAAGACCAGGGATAAAACCGTGGCGCAGAGCACATACATTTCGACAGAATATTCAAGGATGAAGGAGCCTGGTTTTGAAGGGGTGGTAACAACCAGACTGTGATAAGAATTTTTGACGGCAGACAGAGAGATGTCAGCCCATAGGATACAGCCATACATGGCCAAGCCTAATACAAAAACGATTGTGACTACGGCAAGCTCATGCTTGAGTCATATGTAAGTTTGAGAGATTTGGCTATAACTTACTGTCTCTGACACTCCTCACGAAAGGCGAAGATTGGTCGCGAGTAAAGAAAGTTGGAGCAAGTTCGATTGAGTTATACTCGTATAGTCCGATATAATATAGTCTGGTTTTTGGATAAGAAAGGATCTCGACAAGGTGGAAATACGAATGCTCACGAAGATGTCGCCAAAACACTGAGGGTCCAGTCAAAAGTATTGGCAGTCGTGTCATGTCCAAGATATGCCAGGGCGGCTTTGAGGGTTCCCAGAAGAACAACAACGGATGATACTAGGATTCTGTAGCCCGTAATTGGAGTAAAGGGTATGGACGAAGCGTGAACCCCTGGAATGATTTCTTCGGAGCGATAAAGTGGACGTGGTATGGAGAAGACAGATAGTGCTCTCCATAGCAGGTCCGTGCAATCGAACTTGAAAAACCGCTCGAGGACTTTTGGGTAGTTATCTTTGAATTCCCATTCTCCAAGAATAAAGGTGCTAAAAATATGACGAGATGTTTGAAATTTAGAGCGTAACATATGTGGAAAGGCGCACAATAATGTAAAGACGACGCCGATGATCCATTCCAGCGTCGTTGAAATATTTGATTTGCCTCTGTAGGTATAAAAAGCCTTCAATGAACCCAGAACCACGGTGGTAGAAAGCACAAATAGACGACTGGGTGTCATTTTGGGATGCCATGGGTGCGAGACAGATTGGTTTGCTGGATGATGACCATCGGTGGGGGGTGAGTAGGGCGGAGGTGGATCCATTTCACGAGATCCAAATTAAAAAGTCTTTTATGGCCACATATACAAGAACGTTTCTTGACTCTTGAGGTCAATCTGAAGAAGCTGTAGGTGAGCCGCAGCGGCCGCGACAACCCGCCAAATCGCCGGCCCTTATAATCACACGTGATTCTGATTAAACACGTCCGAAATCGCGTCAGTGTCTTTGTCTCTCAGATCTCAACGTTCAACCTCGGTCCCCCATTGGAAGAAGTGCGACATCGGGTTGCCTGGTTGTTGGGATCAGATGGACATGGGAGACAAGAAAGTACATCGACAAAGTGGATCAAACCATAGGTTGGACGGTTTTGAGGCGAACGTTTGAGCAATTGCCTTCTGGAGTTGGAGTTGTATATTGATTAACTGCACCGGACAATCGGACGGGTTAACAGCCTGAGGTTAAGCAATTACATTTGGCATTGCAAGCAGACGGAAGGGTGAAATTAAGGAACGAGTAAGATAATAAATACCCCACAGCACGAAAACTGCATATGCACCAAAAAAGAGTTGAATCACGATTTCACTTATCACTTGGCCAACGAGTCCATTTTTCACATCGAATCCATCCCAAAAGAGCTTCATGAGGAAGACAATAACGAAAAAGAGGCTGATCAACGCTACGATTGCGAAGAGATGACTGCCTGCACGAAGACCGGAGGAAGCGACTCGCCATGCTGAAGTGTGCAGGTCAGATATATCACACCTATTATAAAAAGTATGCGAGATAACGTACCACGGCGCAATATAGGCAGGACTAGAGCCTTTATATGTAGCATCCCATCCATAAGGCCGTCGTAGTACTTGACAAACTTGCCCCGTCGGAACAAAAAACGGAAAAATTCTGGCTCTTGTTGTATAGCCCAGACAGCCACCGCCGTGGAAGCCACAATGCCGAGGAAAGCCACAGTCACAATGCCAGCCCATACACAGAGCATAAATATGCCCAGGGATTGTACGAGGATAAATGACTGGGATTCGGGCGTAACGGAGCCCATGAATTCGTAGACGTTGCTTTTGAATCCCCACAGGGAGAACTTAAAGCATTTGACCGATCCCCACAGACACCCAGCCACTCCGAGAATAACCAAAACTGTTCCAAGGAAGAGATAGATAAACCATTAATCGTTCTTGACGCCTGACTGAGTACATATGAGTAACTTACTATCTCTGAGAATCTGGAAAAAGATATTGTAGTGGTCACGAACAAAGAAGTTCGGTGCCATATTGATGGAGTTAGACTCGTAGAGTCCAATGCAGTAAAACCTAGTCCTTCAATAAATACACATAGAGATGTAAGAGAAAGAGAAACTGACAATGAAGCAATGAAAACAGCTAGGGTCCAATCAAGGTAGTTTGAAGTTGTATTGTTTCCAAGGAACGCAAGTGCTGCTTTTGTAGACCCCAGAACGACAACCGTTGTGGACACCAGGATTCTGTAGCCCGTCATGGGTACGAAAGTTGAATTGTGGAGCCTTTCCTTGGACTCGTCGGAGCGATATCTTGGCCGAGGAATAGAGAAGATACCCAACATGCGCCAGATTAAATCTGCACAATCAAATGTGAAGAACCAATGTAGGAGTTTGGGATAATCTTTGTTCGACTCCAACTCGTCAAGAACAAAAAATCTAGAGGTCCAGTCAATAACGACCTTCAATATCAGAAACAATCAACGCACAGTAAGGCGAACACTACACCCGCAATCCATTCAAGAGTAGTTGAGGCCACTGAGATCCCTCTATAGGAAAAGACTGCTTTAAATGTACCCAGTATTACTGTTGTGATGACCACAGAAATTCGATATGGGGTCATCTTTGGGTGCCACCGGGAAACACTGGCAGGTGGTAGTCCACTGGCAGATACATAGGTTTCGGGCAAGGTTTCGGGTGTCGGAGAGTAGGGCGGTGGTAAATCATCCATGTCAAGGCCAGTCGAGTTTACCGCGTTCTTGTTATACTTTCATCATACGTAGAAGTCGTGCGGAGAGAGGTGTTCAGCAAAGGACATGCCAGCAGGGTACTTCAACGGTTGGTCAACGGTTAATGTTGACAGAATGCGTTCAACACTGCCGCACCGTCCGTAACGGACTCAACAGCGGGCTTATCTAATCTGGGAAAGTCAAATCCAAAGTTAGAAACGTATGCGTAGGACGAAAATCCATTCTACCATTGAAGACCCATCAACCAGTTGAGATCTTCAAGCTCCAAGGATCACACTTTGACTGGTTGTGACATGCCTGTGCGCAATTGAAGTTGGCTCTCCATAGAAAAGCTACCCAAATACACTTGGTAAGCTTTCAGGTAAGTAAAATAGCGAGCAAATGATAGAATAAACAAGGCAGGTCAAGAATAATGTGGAATATGCAAAAAAAAGCAGCATTGCGATCATGCCCATCACTTCCCCGGGGCCAAGTCCACGATATAGATCAAATCCCTCTCCAATCATCATCCAGACGAGAATCAAGCATGTAAGGAGGGCACTGGTCAATATTACAATGCCGACAAGGTGAATGCTTGCCCGCAAAATGGATGGTGCGACTCGCGACGCTAGAATGTATGGGTCAGATACATACTAACTGAACATATAGGTGACCGACCTTGGCGTAACGAGGTGGCTAGGGTGGTTGATAGATTGTCGTAGTATTTCGCAACCTTGCCACGTCGGAACAAAAGATGGGACAATTCAGCCTCTTCACGCAAAGCCAGTATGATGAATATTAATGTGACCACGACGGCTCCTAAACTCGGAAGAACCGTACCGGCGCCTAATAAGCAGATCCTAAAGAAGCCTCCGATCATGAGTAGAACCAAGGGATCTGATTCTGTTCGGTCATTGACAGAAGCCACGAATTCGGAAAAATCGCTGCCAAAGATGGACAGGGAAAGTTCGAGCCATTTGATGCTTGCGATCAAGCACGCACCCAGTCCGAAAACCGCCACAGCTGTTTCAAGAATGGTCAGTGAATCATGAGTTTACCCAGAGCCCGAATATTCCACTTACTGTCCCTGCAAAATCTTGAAACCACGGTTTGATGGTCATGAACGAAGAAATTCGGTGCCAGATTGACCGAGTTGGACTCATAAAGTCCAATACAATACAATCTATGGGTTTGGATCAACATCCAGAACGACAAAAAAAAAGAGAGAAAAAAGGGAAATTTACACTGAAGTAATCAAAGCACCGAGAATCCAATCAAGATAATTCGTGCTTGTATTCTGATCAAGAAACGCGAGAACTGCTTTTGTAGAGCCCAGCGTGATCACTGTCGTTGATACCAAAATTCGGTAGCCCGTCATGGGAATAACGGGTGAGTCCCTCAGCGAGGCTCTGGACTCCTCGGAGCGATATCTTGGTCGAGAAATGGAAAAGATGGCTAATATTCTCCATATCAGCTCCGCACAATCAAAATTGAAGAACCAGTGGAGGTTTTTGGGATAAATTTCCTTTGACTCCCATTCATCAAGGGTAAAAAACCTGGGGGTTCAATTGATAAGGACATAAGTATTCGATAAGAGAAACAATTGGCGTACAACAATGTAAACACAACGCCCGCAATCCATTCCAGCGTGGTTGATACCATTGAAACGCCTCTATAGACAAAGACGGCTTTCAATGTACCCAGTACTACTGTCATAACAATCACAGAGATTCGATGAGAAGACATCTTCGGGTGCCATCGCGCAACTTGAACGGGCAGAAATTCAGTTGGTTGGGTCTGTCTGAGTCGGGTCGGGGCATCCATGAACAAGGGGTGGCAATGTTATCGCGTGGTCGTTATACTTTCAGTAGAAGCGCAGCAGAGAGTGTTATTGAGAAAGGACATGGCGAGAGTATTCCGACAGTTGAGCAGGATGACAGTCCGCTCAGGAATGGCACCGCCGCACTATCACACTGCCCTTCAGGGGGCTTACCTAATCTGGAGGCACCAATTGACCTCAAGGTACTCGTAAACTCCAGTGCCCACAGAAAGAGCACTTCGTTGAGATGGGAGTACATAACAATGTGAAGAAATTGACGATCCACTGGTCAAATCCGGTGCAAAATCCAGAGGTCTAGTACTCGGTTTTACTGGTGAAATGGACAATTTAGGCTTTAGCCCGGATTGCATGGAAAGCTAGGCATAAAATACATCAGGTAGATTGGTATAAGGTAAAAAGAATATGGAGCAAATAAGAGCATAAACACCCCAGAGCACGAGTATTGTGGTATACCCAATACCAAGGAGCATTGCCATCAGTATCATCGCCTTCCCAATTCCGCCAAATCCGTATAGATAAAAGGTCTCTCCGACCAGTCTTGCGATCAGCGCCATAGAAAAAAAAGAGCCCAGAAGGAGACTACCCAGGGCAATGATTCCGAAAAGGTGTATGCCTGCCCGCAAAATGGACCAGGCGACTCGAGCAGCTGAAAGGGATATGTCAGATACACTCTGACTCAAGATATTGATGTTTTTCATTTACCTGTATCCAAGAAGTTGGCCGGCAAGGCGATCATACTCACCGCCCTGGCGGTAAGGTTGTCGTAGTATTTTGCAATCTTGCCGCCGTGTCGGAAAAGAGAACGGAACAATTCCGCCTCTTCTTGTAAAGCCATCTTCATCAATAGCAATGAAGCCACAATGCTTGCGAAGCTCAAAGCTACGATGAGGGCCGATGTACAGATCCAGAATATACCCGCGAAAATAACGAGAAGTCCCAGAACCAAGGAATCTGATTCTGCTACACCAGAGATTATTTCGGAAAAATCATTCTGGAATCGGGATAGGGAAGCGATGAATCCTACAACACTTGCGACAAAGCACACACCCAGTCCTAAAGTAAACACCACTTTTCAAAAGAATTATTAGTAAATGACATATTCTCCCAGAAAATAAGCCTGATCCAACTCACCATCTCTGCCAATTCTTGAGAGTATAATGTGATGGTCATGAACAAAGAAGTTTGGTGCCATATTGATAGAATTGGACTCATATAGTCCGATGTAATAAAGTCTGATGCTTTAATGAGTACGTGTAGATGAAAAAAGAGAAAAAGAAAGACTGACAGTGCAGTAACCAAAACAGCTAAAATCCAATCCAGGTAGTTCGCTGTTGTGTTTTGTCCAAGGAACGCGAGGGCTGCTTTTGTAGACCCCAGTGCGATAACTGTTACTGATACCAAGATTCGGTAGCCGGTCATTGGGGCAAACGTTGAACTATGAAGATTTTCCTTCTCGTCGGAGCGATATCTTGGTCGAGGAATGGAAACGATGTTTAATGATTTCCACATTACTTCTGTACAATCAAATGTGAAGAACCAGTTGAGGCGTTTGGGGTAGGCTCCTTTTGACTCCAACTCGTCAAATGCAAAGAATCTAGAAGTTCGGTAAATAATTATCATCAATGCGAGAAACAAGCAACGCACAGTAAGGTAAACACCACCCCCGCAATCCATTCGAGCGTAGTTGAAACAATTGAAATCCCTCGATTGGTAAAGATGGCTTTCGATGTACCCAGTATTACGGTTGTTGTAATGACAGAGATTCGATATGGGGACATTTTTGGATGCCATCGCGAAACAGGCGGAAATCCAGTTGTTCTCGCGGTCGGAGGGTAAGGCGGCGTGTTGTCCATTTAGCGTCAATGCCAAGTCAATGATTGATATTATTGAGTTGCTGTTATACTTCCTTCGTGGGTACGGACAGATGGAAAGAGATATTCAGTGAGCATTGCAGTTGTGCAGACAGTTGACTAGTTGACTGTTAAAAGAACGCGGCTTGCCACAACAGAGCCGCAGGTGACACTGCCTTGTCTCAACAGGGGGCTTACCTAATCATCAGTCGGGTAATGTCAAGGAAGGACCAATAAATGACTCCAATCCATTCTAAACCAATAAAGAGCTACTCAAATACAGGTGCTAGGCTTGCGGGTAGCAAGGAGAGGGCCCAAATAAAACCACAAACCATCAAAATCCCAATTATTGCCAGATAACCCAGAAGGAGCAATGAAGTCCATGACTTTTCCAATACCGCCCTGAGAGCCAAAATTCTCTACCATGAGCTTCATAAGAGAAATCATACTCGAAAAGTAACTGCTTGATGCTACGATCCCGAGGACGCAAAATGCTACCAGGAGAATAGACCGCACAACTGCCCCTGCTAAGATGTATAGAGGTCAGATATTATAGTCTAAGGGAGCACAAGATAAACGACCTACCCTGTCGTAATAGGCGTGGAGGTGAGGAAATCGCATTCACCATTCCGGGTGTAAGACGATCATAGCATCTTGAAGCAAGATTGCCACGTCGGAATAGAGGACGGAAATATTCACGCTCTTGTAGCAGGAGCCAGCCGATTAACAATGGTATCCCAACAACCCCAGCGGACGTAGCAATCACCATGAAGGCCCATCCGCAGAGGATGAACAGTCCAAGAGACTGAATAAGAGTGAAAAGGGCGAAAGACTCTAATTGCGTCGGCAGAGTGTTCATGAATAAGTGGAAATTACTCTTCACGTGGGACAGCGAAGTGGCGAACACTTCGACCAATCCCCACAAGCACACACCCACTCCAAGCAGAAAGGAGGCTATTTCGAGAGTGGTCAGTAACTCCTGTGTGATCAAAACAAATGTTGACTTACTATCTCTGCAAATCCTTGAAACTATAGTGTGTTGGTCACGAACAAAGAAATTCGCTGCCAAGTTGGCAGAGTTAGACTCGTAAAGTCCAATATAATACAGCCTATTATTGTTTGGATCGGTATCCATAGAGAGAAAAAAAGGGGGAGAAAGAGACTCACACTGAAGTGATCAAGGCACCGAGAATCCAATCAATATAGTTCGCACTTGTATTTTGTCCAAGAAACGCGAGGACTGCTTTTGTAGACCCGAGCACAACCACTGTCGTTGACACCAAAATTCGATACCCCGTCACAGGAATAGAGAGCGAGTCCCGAAGCCAAGCTCTCGACTCATCCGAACGATATCTTGGTCTGGATATGGAAAAGGCGTCCAATAGCTTCCACACCAACTCCGCGCAATCAAAGGTAAAGAACGAGGGAAGGCGTTTGGGGTAGTTTTCATCCGACTCCCATTCATCAAGGGCGAAAAACCTAGGAATTCAATGAATAACGACGGTCAACGTGAGAGGCAATCATTTGACGCACAATAACGCAAACACCACACCGGCAATCCACTCCAGCGTAGTTGATACCATCGAAACGCCCCTATACACGAAGATGGCCTTCATTGTACCCAATATTACGGTTGTTATAATCACAGAGGTTCGGTATGGAGACATCTTTGGGTGCCATCGTGTAACGGGCAGTAATTCAGTTGGTTGGGCAGTGTGCGGGGCCGGGTCGTGCATGAGCCAAGCCAGGCGATTCTATCGCGTTGTTCTTTAATCCAGGGTGCGACCTTTATTCAAAGATTGCATGGTAAGAGTACTGCAAGAGTTGACCATGACCGTTAAGAGGAGTCCGTTCATCACGCACTGCCTCTGCACTGCACTCATAACAGGGGGCTTACCTAATCTGGAGGAAAGTCATCGAAAAACTTGTACTTAGTGACTCGGAAAATTCTTCATAAGGCGGTACACAAATACAGATGCTATTATACTGGCAGGAAAAAGGACAAGGAACGAATAAAAAGATAAAGAGTTACTAACGTCATAATGGCAACATATCCCAGAAGGAGCTGCATCCCAGTAAACTCCATCCAATTTCCGAATCCACCATGCAGATGAAAATCCTCTGCAATAACCTTCATGAGAGAGATCATACCGACGAAGAAACTGAGCAATGTTACGACCCCAAAGAGGTAGACGCCTAAAAGGAGAATGGACAGCACGATTGCCCATGCTGAAAGTTATAGGTTAGATATATTCAAACAGAGCGCAAGATAAACGGCTTGCCTTGTTGTAACAACTGTGGAGGTGATGTAGTCACATTCAAGATTCTGTTTGTAAGGCGTTCGTAGTATCTTGAAGCAAAAGTTCCACGTCGGAATGGAAGACGGAAGACCTCACGCTCTTGTAGCAAGCCCCAGACGATCAATAGCGATACCGCCACAATGCCAGTAAACGCCATGATCACCAGGAAGGCCACTGCACAGAGCGCAAATATGCCTAGAGATTCGACAAGGATGAACGACTCTGACGGCTTCGGGACTGTAGTCATGAACAAGTGGTAATCGCTCTTGAGGCTTGACAGAGAAGCGTAGAACGCTTCGACCAATATCCACAGGGACAGACCTGCTCCAAGCAAAAACGAGACTATTTCAAGAACGGTCAGCGAATTGTATGTTCTCGAGTTCAAATATTCAACTGACTATCTCTGCAAATCCTTAAGATTATAGGGTACTGGTCACGAACAAAGAAATTCGGCGCCAAGTTCGCAGAATTAGACTCATAGAGTCCAATATAATACAACCTATTGGTTTGGATCAACATCCAGAGCGACAAAAAAAAAAAAGAGAAAAAAAGGGAAACTCACCCTGAGGTAATTAAAACACCAAGAATCCAATCAAGATAGTTCGTGCTTGTATTTTGACCAAGAAAGGTGAGGACCGCTTTTGTAGACCCCACAGCAACAACGGTTGTTGACACCATAATTCGGTAGCCAGTCACGGGGATAGAGGGTGAGCCCCGAAGCCAACCTCTGGATTCGTCGGAGCGATATCTTGGTTGAGAAATGGAAAGGATGGCCAATATTCTCCATAACAACTCCGTACAATCAAAGGTGAAGAACGGGCGAAGTTGCTTGGGGTAACTTTCATTCGACTCCCATTGATCAAGGGCAAAAAACCTAAAGATTCAATGAACAACGACGCTTAACATGAGAGACAATTAACGCACAATAACGCGAACACCACTCCGCCAATCCACTCCAGTGTGGTGGACACCATCGAAACCCCCCTATAGACAAATACGGCCTTCAATGTTCCCAGTAGTACTGTGGTAATCATCACAGAGATTCGATATGGAGACATCTTTGGATGCCATCGCGAAACAGGCGCGACTTCAGTTGTATGGATCTGAGTGGTAGGAGAGTAAGGCGGCGGCGGCGGGTCGTCCATTTGTCGTCAATGATCAACAGTGTTAAGCTCTTGTTATACTTCCTTCTCGCATAAGGCATGAGAGATGTCCATAAAGAACATGCCAGAGCGCTTCGACAGTTGACTAGTTGCTGGTTAACGTTAAGAGGTCATCCGAACACACCGCCTTGCACTGCCCCAGGAGGACCCCTAAAGACGAAAACGGCCTTTCAAGTTACCCAGTATCTGGTACTCATAGTGGAGATTATTGTTGTTGTTGCTTATTTCCTGGGGAGAATTGGACAGAGATCGGAGGACGGTTCCGTTCAACACCGCTGGCCGGGAACTGAGCCGCACTGGACATAGTATGGCTTACCTAATCCTCGGGGGCTCAGGCTGCTTCGTCGCTTCACTGTAACTTTTCTTTTGCGCGATGCATAAACGAGCCCTTATAACATCTTATCATCGCAGGTTGTCTTCGTCTTCCGACATTGTCACTTACAATTCACGAAATTGCCGGAAAAGGCAGCAATCGACGCTTTTGGAAATTATGTCTAAAAATGGAAGGCGGAGTTCATTTCTGAAATCGGCGGTGCCTCAACGAGACCTCGGACTTGACCGCGCGAGTCATTGTTCAGAAAGAAGTAAGAAGAGGTACGTGTAGGCCACTCGAAACTTGAAAGATTGAGGGTTGAAGCTTTTGGAGCCTTGGCCGGAAATATGACATGAAGAAGAAGAAGAAGACTTTCTCTGTTCTAAACTGAAGCTACCAAAATACAATTGGCCTCACAGGTGAGAGAAAGGGTGAAATCATGGAACGAGTAACATAATAAGTACCCCAAAGCATGATGATCGCATACACCCCCAGAATAACTTCCATCGTGATGGCGCCCATTAACGGAGCAATCGCTCCGCCGTGCAAGTCCTCTCCAAAGAGTCTCATCACAAAGACAACCACAAGGAAAATGCTGCTCAATATTGCGATGCCGAAGACATGAGCTCCTATCCAGAGAGTGGCCGACACGAAGCGCCGTGCTGAAAAGTACGCGTCAGAAACATTTTTACTTTTATTGAACATCATTGAAACATACCGCGTCTTGACATGGGCGTCAGTGCTGCAATTATCCTCAGTGCCCCATTCGTAAGAGAGTCGTAGGGCATTCGAAACCTCCCAAATCGGAACAGAAAACGGAAAAGTTCAGGTTCTTGCAGCAGAGCCCACCCGATCAATCCCGATGTACCGATCGCCCCAAAGGATGTTGTAGCTACAGTGAAGGCAAATAAAAAGAGTGAAGATATATCGAGAAATCGAAAAACCATAGAGGAATTCGATCCTGTATAAACAGTTGTGTTGAGTTCGTGGATTTTATTCTGGAGTTCTGACAGAGCAGTCGTGAATCCCGCGACGAATCCCAACAAGGAGACAGTCAATACAAGCATAATCAGGACTGTTCGAAGTGTACTAGTCAGTAAATGTTATTCCAAAGGTGTAAGAAACGAATCCATTTACTATCTCTGGCAATTCGGATAAGGACAGTATGATGGTCACGAACAAAAAAGTTCGGTGCCATATTGATCGAATTAGACTCGTAAAGTCCAATATAATACAATCTAGCGTTCGTATCAGTACGCGTATGGAGTGACAACCAAAGGAAAGAGAGAAACTGACGACGAAGTCATCAAAACAGCCAGGGTCCAATCAAGATAGTTCGCACTTTCATTCTGTCCAAGGAACGCAAGTACTGCTTTCACAGATCCCACTAAGACCACTGTTGAGGACACCAGAATTCGGTAGCCCGTCACCGCAATGAAAGGTGAATTTCGAAGTCTTTCGTTGTGTTCATCGGAGCGATATCGCGGTCGAGGAATAGAGAGCACTTTCCACAACAACTCCGCACAATCGAAAGTAAAGAACCAGTGAAGGCCTTTGGGCTGCACTTCTTTTGACTCCCATCCATCGAGAGCGAATATTCTGCAAATTCAAGATAAAGAGACGCTCAATATGAGAGAAAGAAGGACAACGCACAATAGTGTGAAAACCACTCCAGCAATCCACTCGAGGGTAGTTGACACCATCGAAACACCTCTATAGGCAAAGACAGCCTTAGATGTGCCCAGTATTATTGTAGTAAGCATCACAGAGATTCGATATGGAGACATCTTTGGGTGCCATCGCGTAACAGTTGGTAATGGTGCGAAAGAATAGGGGGGAGGTGAGTCCATTTGGGTTGTTATACATGCATGAGTTGGAAAGAGAGAGAGAAAGAGTGGTGGTCGGGGTTTCGCGTGCTATACAACATCGCACAGCCTGAGCCTTGCAATCGCCGTCATTGTGCCAGTCAAGTTAATGTTGACAGAAGCGTTTACATAATCGGTCCATGATTTCGGGCTGAATGGCTTCAGTACTGGAAGTACTCATCCAGCGATATCAAATGTTTCTTGAAGGTCAGGAAGAGCCTCTTGGCCACAAAATAATTGATCGAAAAACAAGGACATCTGTAATACGAGAACGCGTAAGCGAAAAAATAGAGAGGATCGGAGGTCGGCAAGACTACCATTCACAAGAATCCCGACCAAAGGAATATACACCCGGCAGCGAACATCCGAAAACAAGCAGCCATGGCGATCTACAGCGGAGTAACCTTGAGGGTCAAGACACCATCAAGGGTGCGTCGGGAGAACAAAGGATTCCTTTTCCTTCTCAGTCGATTCTGAAATCTGCAGGGAACATGGTTGCCGGGGCGAATTTTTGAAGTATCCAAAAGATGGAGATGGTTATCACTATTGGACAGTTGAAAAGAAGGCAAAGGAGTGAGCGGAGAATAGGCCTGGGAGAAAATGTGATAAAAAAAAACCTTTGCGATCGACGTTCGGCGTATAGGTTGCCACTAGCACGGCTCGATAATGGATAAGGCCTTCTGGATCCCAGTTCGAAATGATAGGTCAGAGGCCTGTTCTTCGACTGCGTGCAAGAACAATGACACTTGAAGCTTGAACAACCGGGTGAACCGCGAGGCGAAGACAACCGAAATTGAGCCTAATTTTTTATGGAAAGGGAATGGTTGTGAGACTCCATGATTCAAAAAGTGGGCTGTCTCGAGAAAAGTCCACGTCTTCATGCTCGTCATGCCGCGTTATTGTGAAAGAATTTCGAGGCCACTTGAAAAAGAACAAGGCATGCTGAAATCTTCATCAATGATGCGCACTCACCCATGACATAATGAGTACACACCTCACTGAAAAGCCTTTGTTTTTCGTCAAGGACAAAAGTCAAGGAAAACGAGAAAGGGGTAGAATGTTTCGTCATAAGTACTGAGCTAGATCTGTCATAGAATAATTTAATGAGTATCCGCAGAGGTCATAAACATATCACATACTGAACAAGAAGATTTGGAAGAAACTCAAGCTCCAGACATTCACAAACCCAAGAAACAATCACAAAGATAAAGCAACTTGCTGCTCTTAGAGGGTCAACATAGATCATGCCAATACAAATAGATATTATGAAAAAATACACTGGTGTACAAGATGAAAATGAAAACAAAGAAAGCCCGACCATCCAAAAATCCGAATCTATTTGGCACCAGCTGACGAGAATTCTAAAGACAATAAAGGTTGAGAACAAAGATCACAACAATCAGAGGATGCCACATACTTGTTACTGATTTGGTGCCCTCAGAGATAGCATGCTTGGCGAGTTCACCGGGGAGGATGAGACGCACGGACGTCTGGATCTCACGCGAAGAGATAGTGGACTTCTTGGAGTAGGCAGCGAGCTCTGAGAAAGATAAGACGCGTCAGATACACGAGTCATGTCACAAGACATTGAGACTAACTGGAAGCTTCGGTGGCAATGCGCTCGAAGATGTCGTTGACGAAGGAGTTAAGGATGGCCATCGCCTTGTTCGAGATACCGGTATCGGGGTGGACCTGCTTGAGGACTAGAAGGCCAAACGAAACAAGTCAGAGACCAAGGAGTGGTTGCATCAACAACGTGTGAACGTACCCTTGTAGATGTAGGAGGAGTAGGTCTCCTTTCTGACCTTCTTTCTCTTCTTCTTCTCGCCATCAGCAGGCGCTGCGGCTTTGGAAGTCTTCTTGGCTGCCTTAGCACCTTCTGTCGACTTAGCGGGGGCCTTGGAGGCGGTGGAAGCAGGTGCTTTTCCAGCGGTGGAGGCGGGTTTGGGGGCCATTGTTGAGGTTAGTGGTGGTATTCGAGGGGGAAAGGACGAAAAGGACGTGGGGTGGTGGTGGTGCGAAGGAAAGTTGGAAGAGCCTCAGTCAGGAATGTCGGTTTGGTATATATAGCCACACGTGACTTTGTTCATGTTTGGTCGAAACGCGGTCAACGCGTCTTTGTTGATTGCAAGTGACTCTGTTGATTCGCGCCGGGTATAAATACCGCCCTTCATTTTCTTTCCTCTCCCAATTCCATCGCCCACTTTCTGACCCGTACCACCACCACCACTCACCAAACCCACCACCCACCACCACCAACTCTTCAACAATGTCTGGCAAAGTTAGCGGAAAGTCAAAGTCTGGCAAGGCTGCTGGTGCCGATCCCTCTGGCAAATCCCAATCTCGCTCAGCCAAGGCTGGTCTCCAATTCCCCGTCGGTCGTGTCCACCGTCTCCTCAAGAAGGGCAACTACGCCCAACGCGTCGGTGCTGGTGCCCCAGGTCAGTCTACCTCGCTTATCCTTCTCTGTTTTGTACTTGTTCTGATTCGTATTTCGTCTTTAGTCTACCTCGCTGCCGTTCTTGAATATCTCGCTGCTGAGATTCTCGAACTCGCTGGTAACGCCGCCCGTGATAACAAGAAGCACCGTATCGTGCCCCGTCACCTTCAACTCGCCATCCGCAACGATGAGGAGTATGTATTTCTTTTTCATCGTCCTTTCCATCTTCTAACCTTTATTATCCCTCAGACTTGGCAAACTCCTCGGTGACGTTGTGATCTCCCAGGGTGGTGTCGTCCCCCATATCGCTCCCGAACTTCTACCAACAAAGACAGGAAAGGGCAAGAAAGAGAGTCAGGAGGCTTAATTTTCTTTTGGGGATCTCGTTCTATTATTTTATTTGCTTTGTCTTTCTCATTTCCAGTGTATATCATGTACCATTAGCTTTACCTTACGCGCGGCTTTTATTCCAAAGCATTTAGTGTGATGGTTCTATCATTTGTTTCCCTTCATCCGCTGAGAGAAAGCAAGAAATTGGAGCCCTTTCTTTGGGTGGTATTGATGGTTAGGGTGCCTCGCGACGCCTTCAAGGGAGAACAAACATGTGGCAATCGAAAAAATAAAAACGGCGTTAAATTATGCAAAACTTGAGTTTATTATTAACTTAGAGGTATACTAAAGTCGGGGTATTGTCTGCAGATCGCCTCGAGCTCTAGTTTCAGCAGCTCGACTTGAAACTAAGGCTCAAGGGCCACGAGGAGCTACCAGATCTGAGCCACTTCCTAAAGATTCAGCGGCGAGTCAACAATGAGATGATCAACAATAACTTGTCTATTGTCCCACTGGCGGACTCCGAGGTATCGATTGTTGGCGTTGTTGACGTCGAGAGTGGCCTCTGCCTGGCGTTCGATGTTGTTACCGCCGAGACAGTGATTCGAGCCTGCCGTTCAAAGTTCTTCCACCACATCTCTGAGAAAGGCATCACAGACCCACTCTCCTGTATCATCGACTCGTAAAAATTCTTACGGCCCAACGCCAACCTCTTTTTCACCGCAGCATTATTGATCTTCTCGTCCACTGTCCGCGACTTGTACTTTTGCAGTGTTTGCAACAGGGTTTCGAATTCTTGATTTGTTTTCCTTGGACAAGTATACTCAAGCAACACACTGGCGTATAATGTTCGGACGTAAAAGAGAAGGCTCGGTTGGCTAACTTTCCCTTTTCCTGATCAAGAGCTTCCGAAACGAAAATCACAATCTCGTCGAATTTGGCGGCAATGCTGCGCTGGAATGGCTTCAAGGTGCCGTCGGCGTGGGATGAGTTCACAAGGATGATGGAGTGGCCATTGAAGAAACATGCAGCTTGGATGAAAGCCGGAATTCCGATTTGTTGGACAAGAGGGTTCAAGAGAATAGAAGTGGGAGTGGGAGATCGGCCGTGAAGTGAACTGCCACCTATCATCTGCAGCATGGACATCATGAGGTTGGCAGTTTGCCAGGCAATCACTAAGACGCATGATGAGAAACACCTGGAAAAAAAAAAAAGAAAAAATTTCGACATACTATCAAATGTGTCATTCTCAGCCTCAGGCTTCAAAAATCTCTCGAATGGGTTGAAGGCAAGGCAACTTGGAAACCTCAAGTCGGAAAGTAAGTGGGTCGTATTGACATCCTGGATTTTCCTGGTATAAAAATGTGTCGAAAGCCTCAACGACAGCTCCTTTCTGTGGTTCGACAACATCGTCCTATCGCTCAGATAGTGGTGAGACAGAAACGCGTACAAATTCTGCTGATGGAGAATTTTATGTAGCGTCTTCTTTTTTTTCTTCTCTTGTTCCGGAGAACAGGCACCCGTCAGAGACAAACTAAGCACTTCCTCCATTCTAAACACGTCCACTAAGCCAATTCCTTCCAACACATCGTGCAAATACGCGCTCTGGCGTAATCGTTTCTGAAACCCATTGTTTTTGGTATCATGTTTGTACGTCGGATCGTTGCTCCAGAGCGGCTTCAATGTTTCCTCCGAAATATCCACAAAACAGGCGTAGGCAGCCCCGGACGTCCCTTTGTGGTAGCTCTGCCTTCTCAGCCCAAGAACAGTGTCAAGCACCGGCGAGACCTCGTCCTCTCGCCAGATCTTGTTCGTGTTGCTGTTTTTTCACAAAGATCCTCCTCGTCCTATGGGCCAATTTACGAGTGCCACGAACAACGTTTCGTATGTGTCGGTAGAGGTGATCGAGAATGCTAAAGGCTGGCCTGAGAATAGCGCGAACAGCATGCGACTGAGGGGATTTGTAGGGACAGGGGGTAGGTGCTTTGGGGTAGTCCCTTCTTTCCAATTCTCGTAACCCAGCCTGGTTTTGCTCGCCTGTAAAGTGAAACCGGAAATATGGCGACAAGGCATGTAGAGCTGGAAGAACCATCGTCGCGACCAAAAAGAACAGGGTTATGCCAACGAAAACAGCAATGGGTATTGTTACGGCCTTTTGTCCGAACATATGCAAAAAATCCACGATCCCAAACAGGAAGAGAACAAGTGCGGATCGGAGGGGGAGAGGCATAGTGGTAAAAGCTTTGTCGACATGCCATCGGATAAGCGAATGTTGTCGCAGCTGGTATATGGCGTATTTCTCGCGAGGGGTGAGATCGGAGTATGTCTGATGCTCGCTGAGCCACTGGAGGGATATTGTCCCGATAAGAACCGTTGCAAGGCTCAGCACGAGGCTGGTGAGCCAGAAGGCATTTATACGGATGGAGGCCCTGCTAGGAGAGAAAGAGGGTATTGTGATTTTGGGGAGTTGTGAGGAGGCGGTGAGATTTGTACTGGGTGCCAAAGGTGCGTCTAAGCGTGTTGCGATGTGATAGAGCAGAGCGATCGTGACAGAGTTAGGATCACTCTGGAGGCCCTTGTACGATTCAATAATAAAGGTGGTGACGACAGCCAAAAAAAGTCCCGCCTGCATGGGTTCAATCACTAAGGTGTAGTTAAGACGTTAAAACGGAGGAAAAGAGAACGTACAAAAATCAGCAAATTCTGAACCTCCTCTTTCCAAGAATCGCACTGCTTCTGGTCCTTTTGTAATAGAGGTTCGAGAAGAAACATCCATGGATCTCCATCTGGCGCGGCTGGGGCAAATTGAAAAGGGTCTTCGATTGTCCACACTTACGGAAGCTCTGGAGTATTTGTGTTTGCCCCTTCATTGTTGCAGGCATCATCGTCGGCGTCCTAAAGTAAATTATCAACGAAAAGAAGAAGATAAGGCGATAAGAGCTCTGACTCGAGTTCCAATCACATCCGAATGGCGTCTATCATTTCCACGATGCAAAATGAAGTACACACCTTTTTCTTTGCCTGAGGAAGCTGTCCAAAAGTGTCCGGATGGTGTTGATTCGAGAACAAAGTGGAGGCGGAGGTGGAGGCAGCGGAGGTCAAGCTGATGGACATAGTAGAGTACTGTACTCTGTCCAAGCAGCTCCCAAACTATTTGAAGGGCTTCGTTCCATAACGTAAATAGCAACCCGAAGGAAGTGTCCTATTTCATTACAAAAAGCTGGTGTCGAGTCCTATGGGCATACATATCACCATGTTCATCGCAGGCCTCATGGTACTTTGTGGGCACCAGTAACCACAATAAAAATTGACCAGATAATAAAGATTTATCTAAGACCCCGAAGAAAATTTAGACTGAAATACTCGGGATTGAAGGGTTCACTCACTCAGAATGGAAGCATTCTCCTTGTTGTCGTTGTTCCACATCGGATGAGTTGTAGTACTTCTCCAACTTGGTTTTTCAACAAGGTCAAAACAAGGTTGTCAAAATTTGTTCCGAGCACAGCCACTTTGTACCCACAGTACTATGTCACCAGTTCACCTTCATGTTTTGTTGTTCAAGTACAGCAACCGTCTCGTCAAAAAAGTCAGGTAACATAATATAATCGAACTAACAACGAGCCCGTTATTGTTCTTGATTCTGCCCTGTATAATAGAATCTGGGCAGGTTGGATAACTGCTGAATATCATCGTCATTAAAACGTATCATGGCGATCTACAACCTTCGAGTCTTCGAAAAGCGAAGTTGACACACAATTGGAGAACGAAATTTGGCCACACATGAAAAAAGGATATCGCGAGAGACGTGGCTAATACAGCAGCATCAATTTCCGGATGGTCTGTTGGGTGGAAGGTTGTCGATTTCGTCCTGAGCCGTTGTCAAGAGGTCCGATAGAGCCACTTTCAGCTCTTCAACATGGTCTGGTATCGGCAACTGCTGTTTGTCTATCACATCGATCCCCTCCTTCGCAAAGCGCTTCACCTCCTCCAGCGTCTTCGAGTTGTCACTGTCATGTGCATTCCCCTGGGGGTTGTCCCTGTAGTACTGATATCGGAGGGAGAGCTGTTGCGCGAGTTCGAACAGACAATAAGCAAGTGCCACTTCTTTGCTATTCACGAGCATTTCACGGGCCTCTCGATTGTACTGGATGGCGTAGTCGAGGTCAGAAATCGCGTTTGCCTCGTCGATTTTTTTCTCGATTGTGTAGCGAGCGTAATGCGCTATCGCAAGTTTGCATAAACATTTCTCTAGAAAAGTCTTTGATTCTTGGAAGGCTTTGGACGATTTTTTGGAGGTCGATTGTTCGCTTCCCAATTCACTCTTCGCTCTCCCCAGGTAATCTATGGCCTGGTCCACCTTCAGTTTTCTTTCTTCTGGTGTCCGTGTTGTTGTTGTTTCGTCTTCCGCATATTCGATCAATGCATCGGCCATCACAAAGGCACCACTCCTCCGAAGTTCGGGCGACGCCTTCGAATTGAACTGCAGAGTCTTGTACTTCTCGATGCCACTTTCGAAGGATGCTTGCTTGCCAGAGCTCTTGAATTGACTGAGATAGGCTTCGCCAAGGTTGAGAAGAAGCCGCTCGTACCCCGGGGCCATGACGTCCGCATTTTGAGTAGCTTCGAAGATGCCAAACGCTTCTTCCTCTAATCTGATGACCTCGTCCAGGACAGCCTCAGATTTATCGCCATCAGCGTAATGTGTGTACAGGGCCTTGGAGTAGGCAATAAGAACAGGGGCGAGGGGTTTCTGTTTTTCGCGGCGTTTGTCGAGGGCCTTTCCGTAGAGTTCCAGCGCCTCGGTGAGTTTTGCTCTATCTTTGTCCACACTCGAGGTGTATTGAGCATACGCTTTCTCTGCCAGGGAAAATTCATTCTCCTTTCGAGAGCAACAGCAAAGATTGCCCATTGTTTGATATCTGTACAAAAGAAATGAGTGACTGTGGATTTGGATGTTAATTTAGAGAAGAGAACGGTCAAGAATGACAAACCTGAACGGAGCTTAAACACTGACGGAGGTGTATCAATTGCTGTAGTTGTGGTGAACTAAGAGGGCTCGCGGGTTGGAAGAAGGAAGATTTCTCTGGGGAAACGGGGTTGGAAACAAACTCAGACCACCCAGTTATGAGTTTTCGGAGATTTTCGTGTTTCTGGAAATAGGTAACAGCCTCAATGATACCGTGCTGCCCACGACCCCGAAAACAATCAAAAACGTGCCCTCGAAGAATCAAAGAACAGCTTCACTCACTGCATACTGCACACCCACAGCATTGGTACAAGTCCACTGACACGACATTTGACCTGTTCAGGCCTCCAGGATATCTGCCGTATAATTGAAACACGGCCCGAGACGTAAATATAGCTCGAGAACGATTGGGCAAGGTTTGCCGATTGGACGACGAGAGACCACGAGGCGCCTAATCGGAGCATTGTTTCGAAATTGAATTTGAACCTGACGAGCGCTAGAGGCTAGAAGAGTAAGGGACGTTGAGGTGGCCGGACTTTGACGGGTTGTACTGTCCTTTAAAGACGACACGTTTTTGATAACGAAAAATATATGGGATATAAGGTAAATCACATACCCAAAGCAAGGACCTAACACCGAACCAGGTCTGTTGTCGCACTGCAGCACTGTCTGCAGCCAATTTGCATCCGTCTAAAAAATTGAGAAGGAGCTGTGAACGCTAGATGTTAACTAGCGCCGCATCCACAAGGCATTCAAATGAAAGAAGCTGTTTGAAGGGCGGCCTTTCCGGTGGTATTTGCAATGTGTCGTGTCAATGCGAGGCCTCATGTCATTTGTGCTGTTAAAGGATGGCTTTCCAGCAGAAAACTGCCAAGACAGCAGTATTTAGAAGCACAATACAATTTGACCGGAGTCGGCAACATCAAGTGCTATGCACATCATGATCGGAACGAAATGACAACAAAAGCTGAACATGGCGCAGAATGCCACATAGATAGCGAACAAAGCATTGTTTTGGAAAAGCGCATCGACATTGTGCGAGTTGTTCACAAGGGAAGAGAGGGAGTAAGGACGCGTATATATTGCGCAGATATCGACTTTTGGGATCGTATGTGTTCAACATAGAAAGTCAAACCCCGTCTCCACTTGTGCAAAAATCGCCAGGCTCTTCCATAAACGTTGGATAGATGTCGATTTTTTTCTATGGCCTCAACAACTTGACAGGCACGGTGCTCATCTTGTCTGATCGTTGAGTTGATGGCACCAAGTACCCAGTCACGCTTGATATAAGGTTCAAGCGCTTTTGAGGGTCGATGGTTTCTCCCTTCGAACTTGTGGAGCTGGACCGGACATGACCGTCTTTCCTTGTTGGAGATGTGGAAGGAGAAGTTGGAGGAGGAGGAGCACCAATAACTTGAACAATCGCCTGAGTGTCAATGCTGTGAACCTCAATGGTATTATTTGGGAGTAGAGACGTGATATATGGGTAGTCGAGACCTGGAACGTTTCAATAAGCCAAGGAGAATGAAAAGAGACCAAGAAGAACGTACATATAGCTTCTGGGTAGCTCAGCCACTCCAGTGTGCCTCTGACGGGGTCGCCATCCCCAGTGATGAACAGTCCGAGCGTGCTCGCACCTGTCCATGAAAGGATAAGAAATTCCTTAGGACCAATCACGGTGATCATCGGTTTGACGACGAATGGGGTGGGGTCAAAAGCCTGCGAAATTGGGAGAACTTGGAACATTGACATAGCCTCCAGGTCAAGCATGCTATAGTGCGTCTTATCTGCAACACACAAGATCTTTCCAGCACGTTTTGCCAGGGTGATGCCTCCTTGTTGAACGGGGATTTCCTTCAAGCACGCTTTCAGCATGATATCGAGGTACGGTTTCCCAAGTAATCGCATACCTTCGTGTAAACAAGGCGGTCCTTCATCGTAAACATCGCGATGCCATGCCGTTTTACGACACAAAAATCCACAGGTTCCGGAGGAAGTGGGTGTCCTTGTGCAGAAAGTGTTGGGAAGGACCTCTTCAGATGATGGTCATCGACCGCGAATGTCACAACGTTTCTAACCGGTTTGATTGGAAATGGATCAAGCGAGGGTATGGTATAAAAGTAAATTTGATGTTCTGGGAAGCAAAAAGTGAGAAATTTAAACCTCGTGACGATAGGAAACAAATGGAGGATGTACTGAAGTACCAGAGAGTACAAGGGCCCTAGATAGGCTGGGTATCAAGACGATTTCATCAATAGGTTTCTCTCCTGGAATAGTTTGTTTCGAGAGAATAGTGTAAGATTCAAGCTGTACCGAAAATCCTCAAAAATAAGACGTTGATACATGTCGTTCCGAGAAGAGAACGCACCTTGTTGGGATCGTCTGCTTGGAGAGCAAATCGAATTAACTCCCCATTGGAGCACCCGGCATATATCTCAGAGCCTGTTTGACGCGTAGACCATCAGAATGTGAGGATTTGAGAGAAAATTAATGAAAACTGCGGACCTAATGCCTGAGCGCATCGCAGGTGAATCTTCCCAGCCGAACTTTCAAAACCTGACTTGACGTTTTAGAAACCAAATGAAAGATATTCAACAAATCTGGGCGCACTGTAAGGCTCAACAACATCTGGAATCAGTCTTTGCAATTGAAATGGGGGTACATCGACGGGATTTAGAGGTGCAGATGTCATATAAAGTCGAGGTTGAAGACAAGAAATGCCGGTGACGCGGTCACATTAATAACACTGTGACCGAAGTATTCGCGCCTCCTTGGACCTATACGACTATCAACGATGGCAAACGCAGGATTAGGTGTCCCCATCAAGCTCCTCCACGAATCTCTAGGACATATAATAACAGTAGAGCTGAAGACAGGTCAACTATACCGAGGAAAACTCGCTGAAGGTGCGTACTTGTCCTGGATAATTAACCGAACAGAGTCAGAAACTAATTTTAAGTAATTGTGTAGCGGAGGATAACCTGAACATTTCACTGAAAGATATCACAGTAACTGGCCGCGACGGACGTGTTTCTCAACTTGACCAAGTGTACATCAGAGGCAGCATGATCAGATTCTTCATCGTACCAGACATGTTGCAAAACGCCCCAATGTAAGCAACCATTTCATCGTTTCACTATATGTTTCGAACTTTGTTCTATATTTCTACAGGTTCAAACGTGTTGGCCCAAATGCCATGAGAGGACGAGGTATTGGTACAGCTAGAGGACGTGCGACAATCATGAGGGGTCCGTGATCATCTTGTTCCATTCAATTTAGAGAACTCACTTGATTCTCATCCTTTTCTGCCATTTAGCAAACGGTTCGTCTTGCTCGAATTTTCATTTACAGTTCTATCCAGTCTAACTTCTTTTCTTTTTCGTCCAGCTCGGCGTGGTCGTGGGGTTGCTCCGCCATCCAGAGGAATTCGGAGATGAGCAACACATTTACAATCCCTCAACAATCTCCCTCGATATATACCCAGCTCCGTATGTATTCCTCTTTACCTCGATACCCTGATCATTGACACCAATTTCTCTGCGCTTGTTTCCTGCAGCCGAAGTCTCCGTCCAACGTGGGGTTTGGGTTTGTGTGTTTAAGCTGTATTCCATTTGTTTGTGCATTCAAAAATGTACTCTTGAGTCTTATTCTCAATGTTCAAAGATAGAAATGCTCTTTCGTCGGCGAAGGAGTTACATGTACATTATCCACAATATTTGACAATATCATACTGTTGAGCCAATCTATCCTCAGAAATAATGGCATTTCAAGTCGTCTCAGTAGTGTCATGCTTACACCCTACGTACAAGTTTAACAGGGACATTCTCCACGCCCAAAGTCAAAATAACCTTCCCATCCAACACCCGATTCCTCCAATCCTCCCTCGTTTCACCTTCCTTCAACAAAGGTACGATCTGATACTCCCTGATGAGCATCGTCAAAAAGCAAACCGACTCCAGCGAAGCGAACTTCCTCCCGATGCATGCTCGTGGTCCGACACTGAACGCAGAAAAACTCTCAGACTCAGATGTGTTGGATCCATACCATCTCGAAGGTCGATATTCTTCAGGGTTCTCGAAGTATCTTGGGTTGTATTCTTTCGGTCCCTCGTCAGCAATTACGCAGATGCGAAATGCGAGAATGGAAGGCACTTACGAACTCCAATCATATCAACCACGACCTTGAGAAAGTAAAAAATAAATGTTGGATGGAGAACAAAATCGTATGATGCATGCTAACCTGAGTGCCTTTAGGAACAGCAACGGTCGTTGTTCCTTCTTGTCCAACTGGGTTTGGTATTTTGAGCACTGTGTCCTCATACGCTTCGCGAATGAGAATGTACCCAGCGGCTGCCGTTATTCGTGAAAAGATCAGTATCATAGCCCCAAGCCATGGATCAGAATCAGACAACTCACGGAACATTCTGACACTTTCATAGAAAGCACCAAGGACTTTATCCAGGAGAGGATAATCTTCGATGGTCTGAGAAACACACATATATAGCATAAGAAGAGGAAGAGATCCATAATCATTGGAGCAGAGGGATTTACCGGATCGCGTTCAAGTCCAACGACAGAGATGATTTGTTCATAGACATCCTTCTGGAGATTCTCATAGTACGCCAGGAACCCCAGAGTTGCAGCCAGGGTGTGAGCCGTCGTTTCTAAATTTCATGAAGTATTATTCTCTATTCAACAGACTCTTGTGAAACCAAACTCACCATGACCAGCGAAGAGCATAATGAAAATATTTCCAATCTTTGGGGAAAAGAATTCACGTAAGCAATTATTTCCGCTAGCGGGTATATCATGCTCACTAGTTCCTCGTCACTTAATTTGAGCTTGCCAGCTTCGTCTTCGTTAGCCTTGACAAGCATAGTGAATACATCCGGTCTCGTATCGGCCCCGTCCACGGTTGAACGAAGCTCCGATCGCCTTTCTTCGACTTGCTGCTTCATAAAACCCATGAGCTTCTCATGAGCTTCCCTTGTTTCCTTCATGCTGTAAGAGGCATCAGTTGTTGTTTCGGCAGTTCAGAGACAGAAAAACCTAAATACATTTTGAACGGCAGCCTCTGGATCCATTTGGGGGTAAAAACTGCAATCATGTGGGTGTCTCCCACTACGCGGAGTGCTTCCTGGATGGAAATACTGCCATCTTCCGATCTTGGAGGTGAATTCCAGTTGAAAGTAAATCCGAAGCCACATTTCCCAATTATCAATAGTGCAAACTATCATATTGTTTAATAAAAGAACCTCATCGGACAAGAAAATCTGCACCTTGAACGTTAGATGTTGGGTAACAGGGACGTCTATGGTCTTCTTGCCCTCCCACATTTCTGCCGTAACCATATCTCTGAAGGTGTTTAGTGTTTCTTGCCAAACCATCTGGTACCTATATACAGAAAGATTAAGGACTAACTTCATTTTGTACGATGAGAGCTGGAATCTTACAATTTGTTATTGAACGCTGGTCCCACGACGCGTCTGTGCTTCCTCCATGTATCTCCATCCGAGGCCACGAGGTTCATCCCCCAGAGTCTTAGAAAGAGTCAGGACCAATCTCATGCCTGTTTAGATCGAGATACATACAAAAATGCTTGACTTGCTTCCTCAGGCTTATGGAAGCTGCTCTTGTGTGCTCCACCCGCTACCTGTCGCGCAACATCGATGTTGGACGTGTAGAAGGCGGGCGGCCCAACAAGCGCGACCATTGAAACAGTATCATTTCCAAAAGGTTTGTAATCTTGACGATGTGGTCGTTATTAATGACATCCCAGATAAGATAAAATACAAAGCCCACAGTTAAAGCGCCATTTCCACGGGGCATATAGATTTGGATTCCATGAAGCGACAGGCAAAAGGACACCAGGCAAAGACAGGGGATAGAATGGGACACGAAATCCAGGAAGATAGCTGACAGCCTAATTGTCTTTAGAACAACGATGAAAGAGCAAAACATAAACGTTGTACGCGCACTTGAAGCTTCTTCCTGTAAGCAAGGGCCTTTGACGTCACGAATAGCACAAGCAAGGTGACGCCAACATCGACAAATGATATTCGGGAGCTGTGGAGAAATCGCTCCAGAGCGACGAAAGGAGCTGGAAATTCAATCATAGAATGCTATGTGGATGGGAATAGCAAGAAAAGAGGCGGAAATAACTGGGAAACAGCGTTGAATTTGTGAGTCCGGCATTCTGTGTCCAAAACTCTCAAGATTCAAGAGCATCCCCCATTCGCATTTGCTTACGTCATTGGGATTGTGCGCATGCCCGGAAAAGTTTGATCCGGTAGAATCTATTTTTACAACTCTTCCCCGCAGCAACAGGTGCTCTAGCAGACTGCATTCGAGTAAGTACGTCCATTGCCTACTTATATACGACGGTTGAACGTACATAGTATGGATATATTTCGACGTACATACAGCCCTATAACATCGAAAGAGCTTTTTCAACCTCACCACGGGATGATCCCCAAGCCCAGTCAAAAGCTTGGCTGATATCACTTCCAAGCAAGTCCAGCCTCTCCTTTGAAACCTCATCACCAGCTTTGATGTCCTCAAAACCCGGAGAAGCAAGTTCGTAACATAGTCCCTGAATCCGCGAGGCATTTGCAACAAAGTTTCCAAAAGGTTGACGAACATTGCTATATATTTCTGCTATCTTTTGCGCGTTGAACTTCCTTTGATGAACGGCTTTCGAGATTATATTGGATAGGACATAGGCATCCTGTAGGAAAGCATGTGTATCATGAGCATGAGGCAAGAGATGGTTTTCCGGCAACAATTGCTTGCCTCGATTGCCTGCCCAGCGCCATTTCCCAAATGAGGTTGCATAGCGTGTGCCTGTAGAGCTTATGCTTAGTAGGACTACACACTGCGTTGTTGAAAAAGAATCCCTTTTACCGAGTCGCCCAGAAGTAGGACTCCTGCAGATGAGTATTTTTCGAGTGGTCTTACTTTTTGTATAGCCCATCTGGACGGCACCGATATGTTCTGTGGATGATTCTCCTAGTCTCAGAGTGGATATCTATAGCACAGGCAAAGCGACGCTCACCTTCAAGAAAACACTCGCCTCTTCATCCCAACCAACGAAACAGGACAATAATCCATCTGGTGTGTTTTCACCAGCAACATTTTCGTCAAAGTACGAGCCTTCCTTCTCTCTGTCGCTGATAAATATAGCAGTATTCACGAATTTGCCTTGCATAACAGGATATCCGACGATATGCTAGACGGTCCACGATAAGCGCCGTGAATTTCCGTGCCATAGATTTTGTGTACCTTGTTCTTGCCTGCATACTTGAAGTAACGGTGAGGCAGTGGTTTTCACTGGAATTATTTGGACAAGCGTACCATCATTTGGTTTTTCAAAGCTCCATGATCAGGCATCGCGCGTCTAATGACTTCGCTATCAATCAGTTGCCTATACACCAGCTCTCCCGTCCACACAGGCATTCCATTCCGAACGATCTCTTCCTCGCTCCAATCCTTACCCTCAGCCAACATCGTCCGACGCACCACAGAATTAATCCCATCGGCGCCAACAAGCAGGTCACAGAACGCTTTCGCACCATTGTGGAATTCGAGCTCGACACCGCTCGGTGTCTGTCTATATGTTTTCAAACGATGGGATAGATGGAAATTGATGGACGGTGATATGTGATTGAGGAGGACTTCTTGGACGTCCGCTCTGTGGTATGAAATAGACCCGCCTGTGTTCGAGGACGTCAGTGCTTTGTGACCGTCAAAGATGATCCCCAATACATACCTGGAATTTTGACTTCCGCGATCACCCTCCCTTCTTTCTGATCGCTCTTCCTTGCGATAAATCCAAATCCTATATAGGTCCACACAGCTTAACAGCATCCCGGCGTCAAAAAATCTCCAACAACCAACTTACTAGGCACCTTATCATTGGGCAAGCTATCTCCAGGAGACGCTCTTTCTGCCAACGATGCCTCCAAACCAATAGCTCTCAGGATCTCCCAGCCCCTGGGCCAAAAGCTGATTCCAGCACCGATTTCTGTCAAGTTTGCTGCAGACTCATAGATATCGACTTGCAGCAATCCAAGGACGTCGAGTTTGGTCAAAGAGACACCCAACGTAAGTCCACCAATGCCCGCGCCACTAGTGTCAAGTTCAAATGAAGGTTGTGTGGTCAGATAGTAGTATCATAGAAGGGGTGTTGCTGAAGCTGAAGACTCACACAATTACAATCCGAGGTTTCGATGCCATGTGTTCAAGAAGTTTCGCTAGTGTGTACTTGCACTATCGATCCTCCCACTCAAATAGGCGGCTTTTATCGGCTCACTTTGATATATGAGCCAATCGAACACCCCTCCCGGTGGCTAGTGGCTGACTCACTCATGTGCGAACAGCCTCTAGGCCTAGGCTCTCCGGTACCGTGGCCAGATTGCATGTTAGTTCTTTGAAACCGTAAGGCATAGTGTGGTGCCTCTGAATGTGGCTACCTGAGTCAAAGCCTTACCTCCTGGATAGTCGGAATGAGTTCCATAGGCTCCAAGCGGACTCGGAGACTCCAAATATCACTCGGCGTCTAATTGACATGATTCGGCATTCTCCGATATGAACTTTAAATTCACAGCTGAGCGTGTCACTGAGGATTGACGATGGAGGATGGAGTCACCGAGTCAGTCACTAACCATTAATCCATTATGGCGCACTGGATGTTTCCACTGGTCCCGAGATCAAACGTTCCCTTTCCTTTAAATAAAATTCACAAAAAACTCATACCATAGCAAGCGCTCGCTGGAGATCCTCACGAGGTGACTTCCACGTCCAATCCCAATTCTTTTTCATCGACTCCCCGATCCTCTCCAGCCTCTCCCTTGGAACATCCTGCCCATCCTCGATATCCTCGCACCCCGGTGCGTTGAATTCATAGACCAACCCTTGATTCCTGGTGGCAACCACGGCGAAGTTCCCAAACGGCTGCCTTATACTGCTGTAGACGTTCAACAGGCGAGGGATGTTTATTTTCTCCTTCGCATTGGATGCTTTATCCTTGTGGATACGAATGGCATTGGCCAGTATGTGGGATAGGATGTACGCATCCTAAGATTGTGTTAATGTATAACTCGTAAGAGCATTAAATTGTTTCAAGTTGAACATACCTCCATTGCTTGACCCGCCCCATTACCGAGATGAGGAGCCATTGCGTGCGCCTAACAATTGGTTTAGTGACCTACCACATTAAATTTTGAATACATGTATTACTCACCGCGTCCCCAAGAAGAACCACGCGGCCAGATGCGTATGTATCCAATGGCTTCAAAGTTTGTATCGCCCACCTCGACGATTTGACTGCACAATGCTGAACAAGGAGGGACAAGTCAATTTCACGTATGCGCATGCTTTCAGCGAGTCTGAAGTCAAAAAGAGAACCATACCTTCATCAGAATGGCTACTTCCTCTTCCCATCGAGAGAAATGTTGCGCAAAGTCGTCGGTCGTATTGTCCACTACAGCTGGTCCTTTGACATACGTTCCTTCTTGACCAAGGTCGCTTACAAATGTCACGACGTTCACCAGCTTTCCTTGAGAGACGGGATAAGCTACGACATGCTACAGCGTATATCGTATGAGTAAACAGCAGGATATCTGGAGGGAGTTACTGATTACTCACCTTGCTCTTTCCGCAATACTAAACACCCATTTGGTCATGTCCTTGTACATGATCGAAGTGAGGCACATAAAACTCACCACCATCGGTTCTTTCAAGGCACGACGATCGACCTTCTCGCGTCTAACAAGTTTACTATCAATCAGGTTCCGATAAACATTCGTTCCTGTCCACAAGGGCGTCGAGTTTTTGATCTTCTCCTCCTCGGACCAGTTTTTCCCCTCAGCCAGAAACGTTCGGCGAACAGTGGAGTTGATCCCGTCTGCGCCTACGAGGATGTCACACACGGCAGTTGCACCATTTCGGAACTCGAGCTTGACGTCGGATTTAGACTGTCGGTAGCCTTTTAGGCGATGGGACAGGTGGATCTGGATTGAAGGGGAGAGATGTTCGAAGAGCGCTTCTTGGATATCTGCCCTGTGGAAGGAAAGCGAACCTCCTTTATAAGACGGAAGGTCAAAATATCAACCACTCTGTCCAGACAGTGAACTTTCCGATCAAGGCTTACCTGGAATCTTGACCTCTTCTATAAGAACACCCTCCCTGCGGTCGCTCTTCCGATAAACGAATCCTAATTCTAAGTCTATAAATAGTGCATACGCAAATCACAGGGAAAAGAGCTTACTGGGCACGCTCAGGTCAGGTATTGTCTGATCCGGCGAAAACCTTGCGGCAAGGGATGCTTCCACTCCCATACTCTCTATGATTTCCCATCCTCTCGGCCAAATCGTTATTCCAGCACCGATCTGTGTGAGCTCTGAAGCGGACTCGTAGACGTCGACCTGAATGGATTCTAGCATGTCCAACTTGCTCAAGTAGACAGCCAAGGACAATCCCCCTATGCCTCCTCCGCTGATGCGAATCAAAAGGGCCTGTCAATAGCAAGTGACCAACGGCGCTTACTCGTGGACTTACATGATCCCAATGCGCAGCTTTTGCGGAGAGTCAGTCATGATTCAGACTCGGCGATTGGTCTCCAAGCAGCTCGAAATCTGGGTGAAGGTGAATGCTGGTCGAGAGTGGGACGACCATGTTCTGCTTCTCTCTGCGAGTACCTATATATCTTGGGAGTTCAGTGCACCCTAAATTTATGGTGTTATTCCTGAACTCAGCCTGGGACCCGTGGCAATTGAAGGCAATGCTGGAAAAAATATATCACCTGTGACATTGGTGAATGTTGGTGGGCATGGTCATCGTCGTCGGTTGCAGTGCTCCCCAGTGAGCTTCAGATTCCGGAAGGGAGGAAAGACGGACTCGGAAGACATATCCGCCTGTCAGCGAGAAAACGGAAGCAACGACGGCAACTTTCCATTTATGGCAAGTCAGGAAACCTCGAACCGGAAACAAAATCGCGGAGAACACGTGCAGGACGATGTGGAGACAAACCCGCGCAATGCAATGACGACCTATAAAGCCTGTCGCCACAACAGAAATGCATTCCCATTGACACAAACGATCTCTTTGTCTTCTAAAACTTTCTTAACTCTTTCTCTCAACTATGTCGACAAGCACCATAAACACCTTCCTCGCTCGGGCTACTGGCTCGCCTTACGCACTTTGCCTCGGCCTTGGTTTAAGTGGGATGTCATACTTCTTCTGGGGGAACCTCTCTGCCCATTACTCTGGCGCGATGTTGTTCGCCATCAACCCTGAAGAACGCAAGAAAATGGGCTTTGACACAAGCAAAGCCGTCGAACTGTTTGCGTGGGCGTACGTGCGCGGAGCGGTGAGTGTTGTTCGCTACCCCCCTTATGCCTCAGGCAGTACTCTGCGCCGCTTGATATGGGCGCACTTTGTTGAAACCTTGTGTACTGACCGGGATCACTTGCTGTACAGAAACATTTCGGAGTATCAAGCGTTGTATCAAGTGTATCTCTCTTCGCAGCAGCGTTCAACGCACCTGCCACTCAAAGCCCTGCTATTCGAACACATCTCTTCCTCCTCTCTGCCATGATACTATCCATCGGTCCATACACATTGTTTGCCAGTGAGTACCCGATCTTAAGTTGTCTTCGTACAATTGCTCAAGAACCCTTCGTTCAGTGCTCCCCACCAATAACGCTCTCCTCGCCCTGCGAGACAGGGTCGTAAAAACCCGCACAACAGCCGACTCACCACCCTTGACCGCAGCACAAGAGCAAGAAGCCGAGACGCTCTTGCAAAAGTGGAAGAAACTCCATTACGTTCGTCTAACCCTTGGCGGTCTGGGCTGGTTGGGCGCTCTCGCTGTGTACACGCTCTCGGTCTAGTCTCCCCGTAAGACTGGACAACGGGGTGGATTTTCTCTTTTATATAGGATAATTAGGACTTGTCAGAGACTTTTCACTTGATGGAAGATTTACGGATGGGTCGAACTTCCAGTGGAATACCGCTGGTTCACCTATTCGTCTCAACGTTTAAATTGTAAGAATCATTAGTGTACTTTTGAACCCCGACTTTTGGCGCTTAAATAAATACACACATACCTTCTCTTTTGTCTTGTCTTGTATTAATGAAGTTCGGCTTGGGACTCTTGACAATTGGCAGACTTCAACCTTTCTGAAGTTCTGAACAGAAAATACCGATAACAATCAATGCCCCGGGATCACTGCACCTCCGCCGTTGTATTACTTAAATACATAGCTCTTCTCGGCCAAGTGAGCGAAATGAAAAGCTTCCCAACATTTGACGCGCCACGGCGCCCTAAAATACTGTATTGAAGCTTGAGTACTAACTTGGGTCCCAATGAAATATCTATCAATCTCATCTTTCCCATTCAACCTCCCAAATACGGACCAACCACTGGGTACTTTATAAACGTCTTTCTCAGCAGACGAGCCCACTGGCAACGTCATGGCACTTCACGGAACAATCCACTCTGGACTCGGCTTAGACTCAGAGACAGAGACAGAGAAAAAGATGATCAAGATCCAAAAACATCATCATCCACAGTGTTTGATAATAGTAAACACCACAGCGTTCCGAGCTATCCACCACTCATCAGAAAACGTCCTGGCTATTTCCATGATGACTGGACCTTTTTTTAATGCTTGTGGGGAGACATCAACACCAGGTGTTCAATATAAGCATTTATTTATTTTGTCGTCATCTTTCAGCCGTGCTTTCTCACATAACAATAGAGCGCACCCTACATAGGCTAGGCACCACGATCACGTACTGTATGTACACCTGCCAACATAAAGACACTATCTTCACTTCCGAAAATTTTAGCGCCAACGAAGGAGAAACACCACAAGCGAAACGGCATCCTCCATTGCAAAAATTAGACGCGCTAACGCCCCAAGCGCGTACGATGACGACACGATTGTCTTCTTCTTCTCGATATGTCCATAATCAGGTACCATGAGTTATGAAGTACTTGAGTAATCAGTCCTTGTAAAGGAAAGCACAAGAGAGGTGGAGATATAATACAACACATTCTATTTATGTAAAGACGTCCTATACTGTACAGGTGGTTGTGGTTTCGTATACTAATGCCCAAAGGAAATGAAAGGTTAAGTGAAATTTCATTTCCTGCCCTCGACTCTAGAAGGATATCGCCAATCACGATCGAGGGAGGAGATGAACGATGGAATAAACAGGGGGAGAGGACAGAAAGAAGTTCCAGGACACCGAGAAATGAAAAGTAGAAGGGGTGGAAAAAAATGGCCGATGATGCAAGAAATTTTTGGTTCCTTCTCTTGTCAGACTTTTTAACGTTCTTCACAGCCAATGCGATCGAGCCAACAATATAGTGAATTATCACATCGAAAGCGCCAAAACCGCAAATGAATGACGAGAAGTGTCCGACGAAAAGGAAAAAGGAAAGTATTCGCGTTGAGGCGTTTACGAGACAGCACTCCTCCATCGCAAAGAAAAGGTGATTCTAGAAAAAGAAAGTGTATACGGAGTGAGCCAACAAGGGCATCGGGGAATTTAGATGTCCATTCGGGAAAATGGTTGATGGTATCGATTTTGTGCAAGGTGGGACCAGATAAGACTGACGTAAGGAGGTAGGTAGGTGTGGCGGATATACTTTTGGAACGCGTTTGGTGGCGGACGTGCAGAATTAGATTCGCGCTTTCAGTATGGAGGACGCTTGAACTCTCCACTGATGACCTGGGCTTCTGGATCGTAGCTGTCCCCGCTTCCCATTTTACCGGTAGCGTCATACTCAACGTACGAGGCTTTGTCAATGGGGCTCTCAAACGTTTCCATCTACAAAGTCATAAGCACACCATTTTGCGTGAGCGATCATTGTTGACGTACTTGGACGTGTACTCCTTCAGATTTCGCCGTTGAAAGCTTGGTTGAAAGTTTTGTAGAGGCTTTAGGACGAACATTGGACATGTTCGACCTGAAGGCAATAGTCGAACCCTGTGTTGTGACACTAGAGCGCCGTTAGCAAGGGGATCAAAGGGTATTGCGTCGAGGAGTTAACGCACGGGAACATCTCAGCACCATGCGACGTAAAGTTACTTAATCGTCGGACAACACGACACGCAACAATCTTATCACAAAGTAATGTGCATCAGGCCATAGTCGATGGAGAGAGAGAATCGGAGACGACTCACAGTCGAGGCGATAGCAGCTGGTACATTTGCAATAATCGACATCACGGGGTTCAGATTCAGAAGCATGAAAATCTAGATGAGCGGGTATAAGCCGATGCGGGGGCAAAGTTTTATGGACATAATCTCACCGTTGCAAGCAGGTTAGCCATGAACCTAGCGAAATTGAGAAGGACGTGAGATCAAGGCCTCTGCATTTACCATGAGACTCACGCAATCATGAAGTAAATGAGACCATCATTGAAGATGAGCTCGACCAGTTTCGAACGACCAGTTCTTGGGTAGAGGAGTTTGAACGCGGTCAGACTCAGTACAGAGAAGTCAAAGACCATCGTGTAGATGAATGAGACGCCCAAAAGTTTGCTATCTGTCTGAGTGATCACACAGCCTTGCCCTGGAACCCAAGCGGCCTTCAAAAGGACGCCTAGAAAATATATCGGGGAGTTAGAGCGTATACACATTCCGAACATCGTTCGCCGCACCATGTAAGAGCAGTGACCAATGACCAAGGATCACAAGGATGAGGGGAACGACAATGTACCACTTCCTTGACCACACCGCGATACTTGAGGAAGCTCAATAAGTGGATATATGCGCAATATACGAAGGGACATACGTTCTAAGCGATAGATTGATGCTTGCCAGCCCGATTGCAGCATTTCCGAAACACTACACCCATTATTAGGCTTGGAGCTACTTGGTAGTGCGCATATACCTACCTGATTAAAAGTGTAGAGCCCTTGACAATTGACTTCCCTACTTTGGCGTCAGCGCAGGACAAAATTGTGATTCAATGACCGACTCACTCGGTCACATTCAGTGCAATGGCTCTATAAAAGACAGAGCGCGTGAGTATACATGTCGAAACGAAGGATCGAGACGCGGTACGCACATCCCAATCAGTGCAAAGAGTAGACAATAGCGATTGAGGAAGTAGAAGATCTGTACATTGTTTGGAACCCCTCGTGAGCGTGATTGGAATCCTGAGGGGGGGAGACATACCATTGGCCAACGGAAGGTTTTCTTGCCAGAGATGTACTGCCAGTCGAACTGGATGGAGATGGCAAATTCCCAACTATATGCGCGTCAAAACCGCCTTTGGCATCATCGAGCGCGCCGGATATATACTTACATGTACAATCCCAGAAGGGCGTGCATGAACCTATCGAATGCGGCTGGGCGATGAAGGGCGTTGAGAAAGGTGGGTGCAGACGAGATGAAGAGAACGCTCACCTGCATCTTTGGCGATCTCTTTGGGGGACATCCAATCAACCATTTTGGCAAAGGGAAAGAATGAGGAGGAGCGAAAATCAAGGAGGGCGATCCTAAAAGAGGAGAGAGGAAAGGTGAGTGATTGCTTATAAGGGATCGTATGGTGGAGTCCCAAAAAGTCACCTGCTTCTTTCGTTATCCCTTCTGCCTGAGAACGGCACTCGTTCTGGTAGACTGAACGACGTCGGGGGGGATTCTTTTGCCAGAACCCTGGAGTCTATATATGACATATAACATTCCCCCCATTTGGCAGATGGTCTACACACATGCTAAGTCGACATCCAGGAAGCTTCCACAGCCATCATTCAAAAAATGCGTTACTATTAAGGAACCGCACAACCCTAGAATTCCAACTCTACCCTGCATATCACCATTTGTTGAACAGAGGAAAAGTTATACGGCTCACCATTTACCTGATTATCCTCGCTGATCCATGCATTTTTGGCGTCTTCCATGGACGATCTCAACGTTGACGGTGGGCAGCCTGCGAGAGTATGGAAGCGACCGAACAGCCCGAACGCGGTGATGGGCCGGCAGTCCTGGCAACTTATTTCTATATCTGGAGTGTCTGCGCCGGTATTGGTGTCCCGGCCGGCCGAGTCCGTTTAATGTTTTTTTAAAACAAACCTCTTCCTCCATTCAACCATTCATGATCAATTCGGCCTGTGAAAGAACCATCAGTTCAGAGGCATTTTGGGGGATTCCATCTATCTTTGTGGGCAAGGTAAATGACAGTCCCTGACAGACGGCTGAATGAAGAAGTACTGGACGCTGTGGCCAACGACCTGCTCATTGCTCCGTATTCGCCGTTGCCACTTCCAACGCTGGACCTATCTGAAAATTCTCGTCAAGGTACCCAAGACGTCTGATATGGATGGTTATCCTCTTTACACGATTACCGGTGCCCTTCAATGATCCTCGGTTTGAACATGGTTTGGAATGTCCGTCGCGAGCAACCTTCAGAGGCCACCCAGACACCCTGCCAAATAGTCTGTCGAATCGCTTTACTCCCAAACACTCTCAGGCGCCTTCATGCTATCGACTCATTGCTCTTTCCTTTCACCCACTGTTGGTTCAACCGCTTCGGGAGCTATTTATCCTTAATTTTGCGAAGCGTTCGCAAACTGGCCTCTCGGACGAACCCCGATATTCGTGGGTAAAAATCAACCATTTTGCAAGAAGGCCTCGAAGGCTTCGAGCTTGGCTTCGAAAGTTTTTCGACTACCATGCTCTACCATGCTGATGTTTGTCTGTTCTCCTTGACGGTTCTCCTTTGATTTCTCTTGTTCTCCGTCCGGACTTTCACCCGCTCCCTGCACAGTTGAGTAGATGACAACTGAAGATTGCTGTTTATTCCCGGTCCGGCTCCCCACGTCCTTTCAGGGTATCAATGCAGACCTGAAGATCATTGATTTTTTCTCCAAAAAAAAAACTATCACAAGTCTGACAGCTGTCGCACATAGGCTCCAAATCGAATAGCAAATCCACTTACCCAGCGGAGACAACTTCATTCATCTCTATTTTACTTCGGAATATCACTGAAGTCAAGAATTTCATTTATGACTGTTTCCTAACTATTTATTTATTAATCTCCGTGCATTTCCAGGTTCACTGTGCCGATGGTCGTTGCCGGGCATAGTAATCGCGACTCCCTTCTATCCAGTGTGTGTTTTTCCACTACTTGTATTCTCAGAAACGTCCAAATCTGATGGCGGGTGGGGGCTTCGCAGCGGGCGCTGCCCAGAAGATATCGCAAATTCTACCCTTTGATTGTAACATATAAGATCCTGGGCGAACGGAAAGAAACTCATCCCTTCTAAAATTGCCTGTCAATGATCAACAACGCAACATCTTCTCATCAGATTGATTTTATCATCTCCGAAGAACTTGTCTTGATTTCTCTATTTTCTGACCATCGAATCACTGGACCATGCTTATCCCGCTCTCTATGCCGCATCCTTTGTAAGCTCGACAATTCACGGCTTCGATTATCTCAGAATAACTCTATGAACTTCGGCAGAGAGGCTAACTCAACGCAATCATGAATTTCATGAAGTTGAACCCCTTTCTAAGTGTTTGTTGACGTCTAATGAAGTTCTATTTAAACATATTGTGCTCGGCATAACAGCATTGAAGGTTGTTTATTAACATTAGTACACCATATAAACGACCCTATGAGACTAGGTGGGACCCTGCTCCTACCGTCCTCATTATCTCCTGAATTAACTTGCCCATGAATTTTTTCACAGGTCAGAAAATCGACCAACGGCCTCCTAACTTCCTAGGCCTAACTGACCCCCGCACACCGATGGATTAGGAGCCAACGACTGTCCAGGACGTCCAAGCCGCATTACCCTCGTCGTTGTGAGTCCATATGTCAATGTTACTATACACAAAGACCCCGCCATTCTACCTTCCTTTTTCACGCTAAACGTTAAAGCAAAGGTTATGTATGAAGACAGCTCTATTTAATTTTCAACCCCTCCACTACTGTCATAACATAGTCGACACATTAACAGAATCCACTAAATAACATGTCAACATATCTCATTCTAGGAAAACCTTCTTCCGCGATAGTGAAGTGATCAATAGGAGCTCAGAGCGTCAAAACGTTCTTGATCAGAACACTTCAACTCGAGTATGCGAGGCCTCTCAAATCGGGCACATACATCACAACCACCCCACTCCACTGATTCGGTGAAAGATGATTCTTGAATATTGGAAAGATAATCGACATCAGTTCCAGTAATTTATACATACTAATCAAAATAATACACAGACCCACGTTCAACGTTCTACATAGAATCAAATTAAAAATCCAGGGTTCGTTTTCCTGTGTGTGAAGGGAGAGATCGTCGTCAATCCCAAAGTTAAGCCTAAGGGACTCCGCGCGTGGACGCTTTCTCCAACTTTCTTCTTCGACTCTACTAAGAAAAGTCCCCCTCTATTTCTCGTCTGAATTGTCATCGGTTAAAATAGGCACAGATTTAGTCCTCCATTGACAGTACTAGTACGACTCGGACTCGGAGTACAGCTTGAAGACGTTTTTTTTTTTTTTCCAAACCCAATTGACGAATATGTACAACTTAAAGGCGACCTCCACGGCTCAAGAGCTTAAGCGACTATCTGCTATCTACATACATAGCCCAAACGACGGTCCGTTGATGCGAACATATGTAAGTAGAAAAAGATTGCCAAGTTTCCTTCTGATGCCACTCCAGAGAGTTGCTACCCGCGAAGTTTTCAAACATACACGCAAAGTCATCAATCAAGGTTGAGATAATCGACTCGGACGAGGTTCTTAGACTTGAAGTCTGAGGTCGACTCTCGAGCTCTCTCGAGCCAGGCAGGGCCTAGGTGGTTGAGCTCCCCAGATATCATGATGATGATAGTAAGGAGGCAAATCAATCACTGGCATGATCTCTATCACCACGTTCACAGATTATTACGAAGGCAATGTGGACTGCCATCCCAGCTACTCGATAACATCCATTTTACTCTTGCGCAATCATCAGAAAAATTTACGAGCGACTAGCCGGATGAGCCCTCACGCGCACGCGGATCATGCACACGGCTTTGAGTTCCAAACGTCTGAGATTTCGGCGTTCAAGGCGATGGCGAGAAGTGGACGCTCTCGTTCATCAAGGACCAGTAAAATACTCAGTCTTTTCGACTGGAGCGATAATCTTCGGCAAAAGTGAATTGGAAAGATGGCAGTCGCTCCGGATCTGAAGCCAGCTTCTAGGGTGGCAGTCATCGACCCAAAAAAACAACGTCATTCAGAGGTATAGATCGTCTCCAGCAGTGGCCGTCGATTATCTGGAAGAGTCTGGAAGTTATTCCACGGTTATCCAGATGACGGCATCCCATTTTTCGGGGCCCTCATTACAGTGGACAACGGAGCGAGAGCAAGGTAATTACAAGGTAATAACAATAGTTGACGTCTATGTGTCTCTGTATTTTCGACTCCACCTTGAACCTGCAAGCCAGGCCATTGAATTACGATCCTCAGAATGACCCTTTTGCTTCGACGTCGGTATCCATATCCGTCTCGCTCATGTCCGATTTCGGATTTTTGTACAGGTCATTCGAGTTTTCTTCAGCATGCGTAAATGTCTCCATCTGGAAAAGGCGGAATGGGCGTTATGAAAGGACTCATGAATCAAAATGCAATACATACCTGGACATGAACTCCTGATCGAGTCCCGCTTTTATAAGTGACAGTGGGTAAATTTCTCGTGCTCGCTCCATTTGCTGCGCGATTGTTGGTCGCCGAAGACGCACCACTGACAAGTGTTGGAGTAAGATAAGATATACGTGCCAACATTAGCGGACAACGTACAAGACCTCAGGTCCATTATGGGTGAACTTTGTCAGTCGACGTACAGCACGGGTGGCCACAATCTATCAACAAGTTTAGAATTTCGTTTGACAGGTGCTGAACAGAAAGGGGCGCTCACAGTTGAAAAGACAGCAGCAGGCACATTGAATATCACGGTCATGATTTGATTGAGATTAATGAGCATGAAGACTGTGGCGATCAGATTGCAAAGGAAACTAAGGGGACATCAGCAAAACGTCGAGTGAGGATAACAAGACATTGACATACGCAATGAGGAAGTAAATCACTCCATCCGCGAAGATCATATGAGTGAGCCGACTTCTGCCCATCAGATTAGACGCCGTTGATTTACTAATCCCAAAGAGCCTGTATGTGATCAACAGCAGGACTGTGAGATCGAAGCACATCGAGTAGATGAAGATGGCAGCCAAAATGGTATTGTTGGTCTTTGTGATCTGACAGCCAACACCGGGGATCCATACGGCCGTCAGTTGCACGCCTGATCACCAGAGAGTACTGTGAGCGCCATGGCTCAGGGGCAACATGTTAATGATATCCACCTTGTAAAATCAGAGACCAATGTCCGAGAATCATCATAATCAGTAATCCAACAACAAAGCGGTTCTGGGTCCATATCGCCATGCTAAGATAAGACATAGTTAGATATACCAGAAGCGACGCTGGATTGCATATGCTTACGTGCGGATGGAGAGATTAATGCTTGCCAGTCCAACAGCAGCGTCCCCTGCTAACTGAGGAAGTTCAGACCAAGTAAAAGGAGATGAAGGATACGGAATATTCACCTGATTGAAGGTATACAATGCCTGACAGTCAAACTCACTGTTTCGTTGATCCGTGTCAGTACCTAGAGCGACGCACCAAGGCTTAAGATTGGCTTACATCGTTCTGTCGAGCGAGATCGCACTGAACCTGGGGTCAGCAAGACCGAAACTAACAACAAAGGGGGGGTGGCGTACATTCCGATCAGCGCAAACAGGAGCAGATAACGGTTGGCGAAATAGAATATCTGAAGGAGAGCGATCGTCGTTGGCGCGACGTTAGAGTAGGGGCGGAAGAGCACGACGTACCATCGGCCATCGAAACCTTTTCTTTCTCGTGATGAAGTCCCATTCAAAATCGAGAGAGATGAAGTACTCGTATCTGCACTCGAGGGTTCAGAAACCACGACGGAAAGATATAAGGACATTTTACGGACGCATAGAGCCCCAAGAGCGAGTGCATGAGTTTAGTGAAAGCAACGGCATCGGTTTGCACCTCTGCAGGACTCTTCCAATCAGGCATAGGTGTTTGCGACGAGGGAATCTAGGGAATGAAGTGCAGGTTAGATGGACGCCTGATGGACGTATAAAAGAGTGAGGGGACCAAAAGGCGCTCTGAGAGAGGAAAAAAATTAATCGTACAGTCGACCTTTTGAATGTTCGATGGGAACCCTATGTTTAGAGTGATTCATGGGGATATCTCCGGAAATGTGTTACATATGCCAACGGGGCTTCGGAGGCCTTTCGTACATGAAGTTTATAAGCATGGGGTTGGTCCATTCCTTTCCAGGTTTGTCGAGAAGGTTGGTCCGGCAAAGTTTAAGTTCAATATACGTCGAATATGCACACTGGAGCCATGAAGATGCCCTAAAATGTTGGGTGATATAACAGAGTGCGAGTTCATATTGCGCCTACGATTCATCCAGAGAGGGCCGATAGCGTCAGGTTCCACAATATTCTTGAAAAGAAGGATCCGCGGGACGATTTAGCACTAATCCGTTCCTATGAATGTTGTGGTCGCCAAGTTGTCGTGGCTGTCCAATGGTTTGGGTTCTTGTCCTGAGCTGCAGTACATCATCGTCCTCTTTGTTGTTGACATATTACAAGAACCATGTACGAGATGCTTTCGCACATACCAGACAGAGGTATGGTCCGAGTCCAAGTTGGAAGAATGTGTCGCACTGCAATCGCACTGTTGGTTCTTGCTTGGTCCGTCCGAACAGTCCCTGAGGATCGCCGAACCGGATCAATTACCGGCCCGGATTACCTCCCCGCCACAGACCCTTTCGTTCAAAGTTCAATTGAAATTTTCAAATTCAAACGAATATTATGCCATGTTGGCGTAGAGATGGTTTACTCTTGACCGTTTGAACACTAACTATATGGTGGGTAATATCTTCATAGAGCTGAGAAACTTGAAGCCGTCTTTTTCTTTTTTGGGTTCCGCCGGACACGGGGGATGGACTTGAAATTTCCCCATGTTCCTTGTCCAACTCTTGTCACTTGTCTTCCAAGTCCAAATCACGGATAGTGGATTTTCTGCATAGGAAATATCTTATCGCCGGCTGTATAAAGATTGATGGTCTATTGACTACGTCGGGATTACCTGTTTCCCCAGATCAGCTTCTTTCAAGATATTTCTCTCGCATTGACTATAATTATCAAGTATCCATACAGGAAGTATGACGTTCGTGGATTCAAAAAGCGCTCATATTATCTAATCTCCTACTCTGTCGAAGATTAGAAGGGTATCTGGAACGCCGAAAACTCTTACTATGACCTCGAAAATTGGAGTTATTTTAACGTGTTGAAGTGGGATCGATAAAATGTAATGCGACAGGTGGGTTTTTGAGGAACACCTGCCAGTGTTCCCCGAGGGAAACTCTAGTCGTAGTAAGTTGAATAAATACACGTATTGAGCGCCCTAACTACTCGCCAGCTTGAGCCTTTGCTTTGTTCTGGCAATAGCCAATCGTTCAGTCTAAAGAGTCAAATTATCCAATAATCATAAAGTTAGAACTCTATTCTTATGGCCCCAAGAAGCGGTGAAAACCCAGTTCTGCGTTGGAAGTATCTACGTGTACCGTTGTGATTCTGACAACGTATCTGACCCGAGGGTTTTGGCCCTTGGAATTCGATACATAACTGGTCTGTACAATTCACTTTCGCCGAGTGAAAGTCAAAGGGATGCGAGTAGGCCTGAAAAAGGAGAATCATTCTCAGTTTTAAAATCACGATCCAAAATTTAGGACGTACTTCAAAACAGGACCCCAGGTGTTTGAAGTCACCCTGTCTTTCCTCTGCTCAAACGTCTCTCCTGTGAACTGAGGTTCCTCTTTGACCGTGACTTTGTACTGCAGGATTATCATAGATAAAAGTGCAACGGCCTCGGTCTCAAAAAATCTTCATGTTCGTTCAACATCCAGAACTCCAATCCAATTCTAAAAAATCTGAAGGGACTTACTTCCTGCCCAGACACGCACGCGCTCCTTGAATCAAAACAAACCAAAGATCAGGAAAGTCACTGGATATTGTAAAGACATCCAATCTCACCGGCGCTAAACGGCAAAAACGCGTCGCGTGGCCAGTTCTCTAGAAAGCGGCCTGGTCTGAACGAAAAAGGTTCTGGCCAATATCGAGCTGGACACGATGGTGAGCAGGAGGGTGGGAAATCCGGAAAGGCTCGAAAGGGTCCATCTTTTTGGACTCACGATTGTAATGCGTTCCCGCTGCAGATATATGTAGGAGGGCACCTTTGGGAACTGGTACACTTGTACTTGTTCCGTTACTGTTAGTCGTCGTCACTATACTATCCTCTAACGCCCACTTGGGGATAATTGGGTTCTGGAGGTATGGTCAATGACCCAACACTAATTTTTTAGCAGACCCGTGATAAGTCGAACTCACTGGAGGGAACATCCTGAGCGTCTCATAAAGAACACTACGGTGGACGAAGTATCAGTCAGCTTTCGCTCGGAAGGAATAACGGAGGAAGGAAACGTACGCGATGACATAGGTCAACGAAGGAATGTCTTCAAATGACTATTCAGCCGATCAATCATCGTATTCATATCAAAACTTGTAAAACAGGACGAGAAAGGTTGCGTACTGGATCACGACCTTCGGGAACAACAGATCGAATATGACTGTATAACTTCTCCTGCTCATCGGGGTGCAGCGCAAGAAGCGCAAGTGCATACGATAAGGTGATTCCAGTCGTCTGGCGGAAAAAGAGGGGTAAGGTAAGTGGACATTTATAAAAGTGACAATACTTCGTTGGCAAAGACATGTGCTGCTTCTTACCTCATGCCCCGCCATGAGGAAGATGTAGATATTTCCTAGAAAAATGAACGGCATCAAGAAAAATTCCACCGACATACTGTACGTGTTTTCAATAAAACGCACCGATCAGTTCTTCGTCGCTCAGAGCCGTAAGATCGTCCACATTAGAATTCTCGCTTAGGAACCTGCTAAACAAGTCGTTCTGTTCAGCATCTTTTCTGTTTCGACGTTCTGTGATCATTTCTTCCAAGTAGGTCTGGAAAATTTCTCAGTAAACGCCAGATCCATGCTATATACTAAGAAGAAGAAAACACGTACGCGCAACTCCCTGAAGCTTTGTCTTGTCCGGCGCAGAGATTTTGTAAGGCCTAACATCCAATCTGGACACGCGAGCTTCCAGAGAACATCTCGAGTGACGATATGCAATGCATCCTTGAACGACATCGTATGACCCGCTGGTATATTCGCATCATCATCCCAAGATATCCTCTTGCCAAAGCCTTCAGTGAAAAGTGGTCATTCATAAGTAATTCCGAGATGCCATGAATTCGAACGGATGGATTAAACTTACCTGCAGCGCTGATGACAAAAAGCGTTGTCTATTACATATGGAATCAACAACGAGGGAAAAGGCCGAGATCAGAACAAATTTTTTGGGGTACAAATGAGGAGACTCACACACCATCAGTGCAGTCTCTGGGAAATGGTCTATGTCAACGACATCTCTGTCCTTCCACGGACCTCCAAAGAGGCCATGAGCAGTGTTAATGCTCTCCTCCCAGACAAGTTTATAGTTGCGCTAGAGTAGAGAAACAATTGACGTAGGTATGAACATCCTCGAAACAAATCTCCAAGAATCCAAAGACAAATAGTAACAACGTGCAGAACTCACATCAGCAAAAGCCGGAGCATCAATCTTCCGATACTTCTTCCACTTCTCTCCCTCCGAAGCAACGATATTGGGTCCAAAGAGTGACAAAGCCTCATAATGTTGGACGGGTTTGGGGAAGCGTGCTCGAGAATTGGCGACCTCCTTTTTTTTTCGATACGTCATTAATTACGTGGAATGAAATGAACTTTTGAAGCCTTCGAAAAGAAACTCGAAACGGCGACCCATACCTTAATGGTCGTAGCGTCTGCAATAGAAACGATAGTCCAAGGTACAGGAAGGACAGTGACCTAAGAAGAAGAATAAAGGATAAAGAGAAACGAAACCATCAACATCCACGTCTGAACGCATCCCAACCTTGAGGTTGGAATTTCTTGAGCAAGGCAAACAAGCTTACTTACAATAGTGTAGATATCGCACCCCGCTTTAGCAAAAGCTATATTTGTTCAGAGCGAGGTCAAATTAAGGACTGGCACACAAATCTTTGAAAGTCAAGTAAGGCTTGGACAATACGTACGTTCGTACTTATCATCCATCCCATGGTTAGCTCCCGAAGATAGGTACTTGATCTTGGGAATGAACATCCCTATTAGAGGGGAAAGAAGCAGCCGAACTCCAGGGTGGTTACTGTGAAAAGAGAAAGAACGCGTCGTTAGCCAGCGAAAACGCGTAAATGACTGAAGGATGACTATGGCTCACTTCACAGCGTTCAAAGCATTCCGGTAAGTGACGAATCTACGCAATGCATAGATGAAGGTTATTGTGCAGAGAACCAGAGAAACAGTGGGCATAATCAATGCCAGAAACGCGAGGAGGAACTGTATGTGCGTCTGAGGTCACTGCAAGACGCTTTATAGATGCGGAGGTAAAGAGTTTCAGGGTTGTTCAGGGGTCTCATGATGAGCGCACCGTCCAACCCGAGTTGTGAGGGATTGTGCGTAAGCACAATATTTTCAATTGTTTGCCAGATCCACAACAAAACGCCCCAATGACGCCGCTTGCTCTCTGCAGGAAAGAGTCAGCAATTCCAGTCTACAGTATGTATAGGAACTTCAAGGACTTTCAATACCAATATATATTTACGAGGGTCTCTCAACCAACACCGAAACGCACAATTCGTATCACACGGCTGGCGCCGATTCATAAACAGCACCGATTTATCCTAGCTTGAATATGTCGAGTAATAAGATTGGGCGAATATCCATCCAAATATCGTTCGGGCATGCCTTTTATGGTAACTCCGAACGATATTCCGATGGATATTCAGCGGATTTTATTACTCGACATATTAAAGACAGGTATTCCGGTCCAGATTATGAATCGGCGCCAGCCGTGTCAAGAACTAAACTTAACTCACCTCAACCACCAACACGCTCATCGACCAAGAAAATGAGGACTAGAAAGAGATTATAATTCGGAATGCGGAAAAAAAGAGGGCAGCAATATGTAACGATCGGATGTGACGACAAAAGGGGGATCCGTAAAAGTGGATGACTTTCCTTAACGTCTGGAAGCGTTTGGAACGCCTTTCAGATTCAAATTTGCGTTCTAAACCTTAGATGCCGAAAAGCCGATGACAGCCACATCAAAAATTGATCTGTTTTTGAGAATGAGGTCTCTTTCAGAATTTACATCTGCGATAGGGTCTCTAACCCCCATTGCAGATTCAAAAGCTCGTTTCAAACGCTTTTTCTACCACGGCACACGATGCCGACGTGATGGCGTGCCTACTCATCCCCATTTCGGGAACCTTGGCTCCCTCCCTCCATCATTTCGTCCGTTTTCATCAACCACGTTAAGGTTTTATAGAATTCTGAATCCCAGTGTGATATATGGATACAAATCTTAAATTTAGGTTTGGAACGCCGTTTGAAAGTTCCAAATCGTTAAGGAAAGTCATCCAGTACAGTAATTTTTTTATCACTTGACGAAAAGAGAATGAGAGGCGAAAAAGGCGTCCGTCTTTGTATACTCGATGATTGCAACAAAAAGAGAGAAAGAGAATCCTGGAGGGAGAGAAGAGAGGGGGGAGGCGGCGGCAAGCGAGAAAGGAAAGGAACCAAAATTATCTAAAAACGTCCTTCATAGCGGGTCGGTTGATTTCCATTTCCTTGCCAAAAAAAAGTTCACTCCTTTACTCGACGGTCACAGACTTGGCCCTGATGAATGACACAATGTTAGTTTCAAGAAGAACATGATGAACAAATGATAAAAAAAACTCACAGATTGCGGGGGAAATCAACATCGCAGCCGTTCTTGACAGCCAGGTGGTAGCTGAGAATTTGAAGAGGGATGATGTTCAACAGGCCTTGCAAGCAATCAACGGTCTTGGGAACACGGATAGTCTTGACGCCAGCGGGGATACCATCGTCACCTTCGTTGCACAAAACGATAGGCTGCGCCTTGCGGGCTGTGATCTGAGCGAATGCAGATTGGACTTTGGGGTAAAGGGAATCCTGGGTCATGATGATGATAACTGGCATGTTCTCGTCGACCAGGGCGAGGGGTCCATGCTTGAGCTCTCCAGCAAGGATACCTAGAACAAACATCAAGCTCAGGAACATGTAGAGAAGAAAGACTGATTTGAGACCCACCTTCCGAATGCATGTAACTGATTTCTTTAATCTTGAGGGCACCTTCGAGGCAGGTAGCGTATCTGGAGGGCAAGTCAGAAGATAAAACAAACACGTTGCCAAATTAGGAACAGATACGCACTGATATCCTCTACCCATGAGCAACAGACTCTGGTTCTTAGCAACAGTAACAGCGAGCTCCTGCAACGCGCTGTCGAGCTCAAGGACCTTTTTGATTTGACCAGGGAGGGCATGGAGGCCATCGATGATCTGGTTCCTGCGCTCGGTGAAGGAGATACGATCCTCAGAAAGTTGAAGAGCGATCATCAGGAGGGCGACGTATTGGGATGTGTAAGCCTGCAAAACAAGAGTAAGCAAGTATGCTCAACAACGTTTTGTAACAAGAAACTGACCTTGGTAGAAGCAACACCGACTTCAGGACCAGCATTGATGTGGACACCACAGTGGGTTTCTCGAGAAAGGGTGGAACCGACGGTGTTAACGACACCAACGCAAAGAGCACCCCTATCCAGGCAGTAACGAAGAGCGAGAATGGTATCCGCAGTCTCTCCGCTCTGACTCAAGAAAACGACCACATCATCCCTGAAGATAGGAGTCTTGCGGTCCAAGAAGTCACTGGCAAGTTCGACCCCAACAGGAATTTCTGTGAGTTCCTCGAAGATGGCACGTGTAGCAATGCAAGAGTGATAACTTGTACCACAAGCGATGAACACCATACGTCTGCAACGACGCATAATTGGCAGATAGGCACGAAGGCCACCAAGGGTGATCTTGTTCGCGTCAAAGTTAACGCGTCCACGCATGGTGTTGACCACAGATTCGGGTTGCTCGTAGATCTCCTTTTGCATGAAGGTATCGAATTTGCCTTTCATAATGGCGGCGATCTCGAGTTCGAGGGTTTCGATGGCACGGGTGGTGGCGATCTGGCTAGGGGTCTGATCGCCCTCCTCCTTCCGCCTCATACGGTGAATGTGGAGCTCTCCTTCGGCGATGTGGGCAATATCGTCATCCTCGAGGTAAAGGACGCGTTTGGTGTGTTCGACAATAGCAGCGGCATCAGAGGCGATGAAGAATTCAATGGGTTGAGGGAGCCCATCTTCCGACATAAATGCTCGGCTCTGTGTGCGCAAGACCTTGGGGTTGGCGGTGGGAACAGAGAGCAAGGAGTTGGTTTGAACTAGGGGAAGGTTTTAACATGAATATATGCTATAAAACAACGAAAATCACGTACGAGCTTCGATGTTGTCGGTCTTGTCTTGGCCAGCGAACTCAACATCGACGAAATCGACCTTCAGTTTCTTGTCGGTTTTAACTCCAATGAGAAGAGGGGAACCGCGACGAGCGGTGACGACTTCGTTGGGGAAGTGGCGCGACTTGAAAACGAAGGCAAAGGAACCTTCCAATTCCTTCAAGACAGCCTTGATCAGACCAGTGAAGGTCAATTGGTTCTGCGGGTGGGTGTCGTAAACGTATTTGGTGAGGATCGCGACGGCTTCAGTGTCGGTTTCTGTCTCGAATTTGTAACCACGTTTCTGAAGCACGAGGCGGAGTTCGGCGCTGTTGGTGACGATGCCGTTGTGGACGACAATGAAGTCGGAGTTGGGGTCTGAGCGGATGGGATGGCAGTTGACTTCACAAGGAGGGCCATGAGTGGCCCATCGCGTGTGGGCGATGGAAACCTGAGAAATGAACGTTTTGTCCATGTCCCGAGTAGAATTGGCGATTTTTTTCTGCAGGCCAGCGACCTTGCCGACTTCCTTGTAGAAAATGATTTCGCCAGGCTTATCGCCATCTACACACAAACCAGCGGAATCATAACCACGGTATTCCTGGCGCGCGAGTCCTGCACAGAGGACTTGGAGGACTTCCTTGCGACTCTGTATGACACGAGGAATGAGGTGAGCACGATGACATCAACACAGATAATCGATCTCTGCCTGGCAGTGGTGACGTGAGGGTTGCCCAGGGGCCATCTCCAAGAGAACGCCCCGCCCAATACGAACCAGTGCAGTGATCTGGAAAGGAGAGAACGCCATGAAAAGTAAACTAACCTTCTCCTTCAGGTAGCTGCAGTAACCGAAAATTCCACACATGTTGCAAACAAAAATGGGGAGGTGAAGATACTGGAAAACGAGAAGAGACGGTGAGTGGTGATGAGAGGAGAGAAAGAAGAGAAAAAGAAAAGAAAACGGACCTATAGGAGGGGGAAAAGAAGAGAAAGACGCGTTGACGGGGGTCGGAGGGGGATGGATGGTGGATGAGTTCAAGTTTTAGCACGACCTGATATGGCTTTTAGGGGCCGCAAGCACGGACAAATAAAGCCGCCTTTGCTCAATCTCTTGTCCGCACCGCCTGCGAGTGTCTCTCTCTCCAGCCGCACCGCCTTTGTTTGATTATTTCACGGCTCTTGCGCGCTCCTTTACACCAGCATTCCGACCAGGAACTCGACTTCGCTGCGGTGCATCAGGTCGCTTCGTCAATCCACGAACACGGCGGTCAAAAACATGCTTCATTGTTGCTCATCAACGCTGGCCCCGAGAAAAAAAGTGTTGATTTTGTCACCATTGACAACATCCAGAACCCAACTATATTTGGTGGTATTTTTTGAAAAAATCGCCCAAGTCGATCATTAACCAAAATTTTAAGAAAGGTCGGGAGATGTTACACCCATGGGGATTGGTGACTCATTCATGTCTCAGAACACAACCCCGAGCCCTGCTTATTCTGCTTATCTGACAACTTGTGTGTGCGCGTCTGAGCCAGGAGAACTTCAACATACACGTATGTACATATATGGTGTATTTGGGTGACGGAGGTTGACGGGTCGGACTAACGCCAAGCACTCCTCAATATCAAATGCGGAGGATCAGAAGGGATCAGACTTGCAAGTCTCCAACGGCGCGCCTGTCCTCACCGCCTCCAGATATGTCGCAGGGGGTTTTTAACGCTTGCTTGATCCGATGAATTTTGGGCTCATGGATATCGATACGGCTGGGATGACTCTGGGATGTCGCCAGTCTGTCTGTCGCCTTGGGTCGAAGTGGTACAGAACAGCACAGAACTTGCACAGAACGTTGGTCTTTCGAGGAGATCGTTGAGCCAATAAGCGATGGCCTGCATATCCATTTGGCGAATATATCCGTTTGGGATAGTACACAATTAGCCCCTGATCTACGGTCAACACATGCTAGCACACGCTAGCACACGGTCCTCTTTCAAGCTCTTTCATCACCATTGTACTAGTGACGATGTTTCTTGAAGTATCAGTCATCATAGTATAGTAGTGTATCCGAGCCCTAGAATTTATTTGCCATTTGTCCTGAGCCCATCGCAGTTCTTGTTGTGATAACCATTGCATTATCATAGATAGAAGAATGGAAGCCCTCGCTCGCATCGCCGAGTCGCATGGCCCGTCGAAGAGATCTCTATGGAAAATTGGAATTCGTCTATGTATGTAGATTCGACTTCCAGATGTAAAATGGCTCCGTCCTGTTGTGGCGTTTCGTGCTTCGGAGGCGCTTGGGAGTGACGCCTTGATAGGCCTTGACGCCATCTGACTGGCGCCCACCTTGACTCTGAAAATCGAACACTAACAAAGCATGGACAATATTAGAAGCTCGGCACTTTGCCTTGAATTTAGGGAACAGATCCCCGCTTCTGGAATTAGTTCTATAAATCACCCAGCGGCGAGCGCTCTCAGAGGGTCATAAATCATTCTGATATCACACGGAGTCCGCACCCGTTTTTTTTACCATTGTCATCCAAGCTGTCGGTGATATCGTCTCCGTTTTTCTCCTTGCTAGCAGCATCTCACAGATGATGAAGTTGAAAAAACATAGGTCGTTTACAGGACTTGGACTCGGAAGCACAGGAGTCTACAGGAGTGGATGGGGCTATAAATAGAAACAAAACATTGGTTGGACCGAGTTGGACCGGCCAAGGACCGGCTACTACCGATGTACCGAAATTGCCGGTCAGAGCTGAACATGTTGATTGCACGTTGACCAGAACAACGACAACGACGACGAAGACCTAAACATCCAACACACTCATCCATCCACAGACATCACAGGTATAGCCCCGCAAGAGCATTGCCATGTATCGCCACCCTCATGTTTTGTGCACATGTCGCGCCTGTCGGGCCTGCTCAAAAGCATAAACCACCACGTTCATGGTCTGAATCATCCAGGCCTTGAGGCCGACTTTTTCCCTCCTCCTCCTCCTTGCCTCTCCCCAACATGTTTTCGTGAGATATCCAGAACACCCTTGGCCCCAAAAGGCTCCTCGATCTCCCTTTGAAACACAAGTGAGTCTTGTTATCACGTTAAACGCCCAATGCTCATTGGTTGCGTACCCCAGCCATGCACCCCGAAACGCAGTTGCCTGTTTTTTCTTGCTTCGCGCGGAGTCTTTCTAGAGTCTCTAGTTTCCAGTTGACTGGAACCATCTCCTTACCTCCACCCGCGTTTCATCCGACATATACCGTCGTATTTGGAAGAAGAACAAGAAAGAGAAGCAACATATGTATCGGTATCACACACCTACCGCTATCCTATGCTCACAGGAATACCATCAGTGGTGGTCGATCTTTGTGTGAGAGACAATATATTCTATGGAGCGGAGCTAGAACGCTTATCACGGGGTTACTCCATGTTTTTAGGCAAGGGCGTAGCCCATGTACCGACGCTCTAATAGTGAATTGAACATGAGGCAAACCTGTGTGTGTGTTGCACCGCCATTCTAATTTTATCGGATGAGGCTGCCGAACAACTACCACTACTGCAGAATGCTATGTGGAAAGCCTGTTATGTTCTCTGGACGTTCTTTGTATAAATATCCAGGACCCTCTCCCTTCGAAGTATCCTTCTTCAACCTTCAAAGCCTTTTCTTCCTCCTCTTTTGAAAGAGCCGGTCTCGCAACTTAATTTTCATCTCTAGTAAAGTGGGCCTTTTCATAATCTTCTCTTTGGACGTACACTTATCTCTCCCAGCAAGCCTTACCGTCCAACATCTTGACCCACCGCCATCATCATCATGGGTTCCTCGTTCTCAAACCTGAAGCCTTACAAGAGAGCTGCCAAAGAGTCATCTGAGGCCTATTCGAAATGCGACGAAACGACTCCCAGAGAAACTAGAGTGCGACTTTTGGAAGCCGCAATCGTCCATCACCGCGAGTTGCTGCAAGAACGTCTGAGAAAATACAAGGAGGACCACCCCAAATCCTTGGCCAACAAATTCACCCTTGCAGGCTACTTGCTGGAGGCAGGGGAGTTGGGGATGGGACGACCTCCCTTGGAAGAGGCGAAACGGTTGTATTTGGAGTTACACGAGCTCTGGAAAGCCGTGACGCCGAAGCCAACGTATTATCCGAAATTGCTGTATAATACCGGCAAGGTCCATTACGAGCTCTTCGAAATAGAGGAGGACAAACAGGAGCACGGCGTCGAGATTCTGGAAGAGGCCATCACATTCTACGAGCGTTCTCGTTCCAGTTACGATTCCCAAGATCCGATCCAATCCGAAATACGGCGAATGCTTGGAATCAGCGTGACCAGGAAGTGCGAGCTGCTGGAGAATGACATTCGACTTATTGAAGCTATCAAATTTCTCTCCACCGTCTTCGCTCCACCTATTCAGCTTCCTTTTTTTGAGGACCGGGATCATTGGGACACAGGACGGTTAGTCAGTATCGTCTCCAGGTTGGCTGCGGCTATCCCTCACGAACCACCCGCATCCCGAATTCGTGACCTTGCTCTTCTCCACCTGTGCCGAGGTTTCCTTCATAGGTATCGATTCAAGAAACATGGGAACCCGCTTGACCTTATACGTGCCGAGGCCGTCGCTGAGGCTGCCAAACCTAGAGTGTCTCCCCTTATCCAGTCAGAGTTGGATCTTCTCCTCAAGTCAATTCAAAAATGCAAGCTGGAACAAGGCGCACCCACTCCCAGGAATGCCCCGGCTGCACCATCGACTAGTGCCTCGGCGACAACGTCCACGACCGAAAGGACAAACAACAACTCAACCCAAAACACCTCTCCCCCTTCATCGTATATGCGACCACCTCCGCCCACAAATGCATCGACGACTTCCCTCAATAGGACCAAACAAAGAGCCGAGGCTCAAAGCAATGTCGCTCCCACTGCCAGGGCCGAACGAACAAATCCTGTCCATAGTCATCAAAACACGTCGACCTCGCCACAACGTGCGCCAATGATGACGATGAGCGTGTCCTTCTCAAGGATCGAACCAGAGAATAAAATCTCCAGAACAGCTTCGAATTTACCCATCGGTAACACTGTTAACCCCACCATTACCCCAAACACAAACACCCAAGGGAAAGCGAAGGCGAAGGAAATGCCAGTGAATGCGAATCCATCACATCCCCTGAATCTCCCTGTGTCCGACCCCTCACACACCGCGTCCAGGTCTTCGGTGAAAAAATCTACGACATCTCAAACTTTTCATCAGTGATTAAACCATCGGCATCGACTGCCAGCTTTGACGTCATGGACGACTTTTTTTTCGTGTTATATATTATTAAATGATAAATCGTCCTCCATGAGGGCGATAATCGGGGCGAGGGGGAGATCTAAGTATGTAATTTTTTTTCCCCAAGGATATCCTTGCTGGTCACACAAGCGGGCCACAACCCTTCAATTAACTATTAATCCTACCTAGTATTTGCACGAGGGCTCGGTCTCCTCGCAGTATGTATGTCGCGTCTTGATGAGCACTTTATGTTTTCGTTTTCGTTTATGTTTCTTTTTCTCTTTCCGTCCTTCGTGGCGAAGTACTTATGCTCATGTAGTTTCCAAAAGTATGTATCTCATAACCTTCTGGTTGTATGCACATTATCCTCTTCCTAATTATATTCTAGATGAATGTTAATTTAATACAAAACCTCATGAGGATTCTCGAGAGATTATAAAATATTTATCATTAGGGTAATTAGGTGGGACATTTGACCTAAGCCCAGTTCGTGTTATTAGATTTTTGGAAGAATCCAACCCGCCGAAAGGAAACACAATAAGGATAGGTGGTATGTGTTCTAATACCTGAGACTGATCAGCTTGCGTCCTCTGGCGCGTTCCACCTCAGCCTTCCCTCTGACACCCCTACCCCTGCTCATTTTCTTGCCCTTTCCTCCAATACCATCACCCATGGCCGTCGGAGCGTGGCCAGCATGGAGCATCCGAATGGCTGCCTTGATCACATTCAGCTTGTTCCTGCTCCCCCAGACCTTCGCGCTGATATCCTTCATACCAGCAGCCCGAAGGATCTGATGCAAGAAAGGATTGCATCGCAGACCAAAACCGACAGGACGCGGTCGGAGGATCAGCTCCGTCGCGCCGAATTTGCTCCTCATTTCCGTCCAAATCGTGCGCTGCTCGAAACGCTCGACCCAGTCCATGTTCTTCACGGCAGCTATTCGTGCAGCCTTCAGTGCGGTTTGATTGTTTGCGTGTTTGCCCTCTCCAACACCAACGAGGCCTTTGCCGTCGCCGACAAGGACCGTATACGACACACGGCGGATCTTCCCTTTCCCTGTTTGTTGGACGACGGGTCGGTACATTAGGATGGAATGGTACAGGTTCTTGTAATATTCTGAAGAGATGGGGACCGAGCTGATGATGGAATCTCCACCCTCATCTTCTTCTACTTCAACATCGTTCTCCAGGTCTAGAAGGGGATCTCTGGCATCCTCGGGCATCTGGTGGAATACTGAATGGTGGTTGCGGACGACGACCTGGTTTTCGAATTTGTTTGTTCTCGACGAAGGGAATGTGATGACATCGCGGGGGTCCAGCAACGCGTCGGGTTGCATGAGGTCTGGGAAGGGAATGGGTTCTGTGATGTAATCTGAACGATAAATGCGAAGAAATTATATTAGCAGCAGCTGGAAGAGGGTGACGAGGCTCCTTACTCCTAGCCTCTTTGCCTTTCATTTGCCATTGTCCCATGGGTGCAGTATCCAAAGATTTTTGCGCAACAGAGGGTTTAACAAGACGGAAGCAGTCTCCAGCCTCAACATTTTCTGGTGTTGGCGGCAAAAGTTGGACTCCACCACGGAGGAAAAATTCGAGGACTGGGATGAGGCCTGAATCGTCGTCTTTTTCTGAAACCTCGAATGCCAGGAATCGATTTTCAAACTCGTCTTTTAGTGTTGGAGAAAGGTTGTTGAGCATAGCTTGGAAATAAGGGGTATCCAGAATCGCGCAGACAAATGCGTATCGGTCGAGCCCTGTACAGCTGGTTGTTTAGAAGAAGCACAATCTGTGTTGATGAAACGTACCGCTCTCTCCTAATGCCACCCGGGTCTCATACGAGAACCATGAACCATAGTATTCTTCGATGTCGATTGGCTCAGTGGACATCTTTGGGAGCAATTCTTGAATTGGGGTAAGTGCATAGTTGGTGGTAATTTGACAATCTTAATACCTGGCGGAATGGCTTCGTCTTCAATAGGAATTTTTGCCTGGGGCTGTTGTTCCTTTTGAACTTCTTTTTTGGCTATTTGAGTGGAGGAGTGAGTGGTTGCAAAGGGATTTGAGTGGGTCCTGCACACCTGAGTGGATTACACTTGACCTCAACTCTGGCGCTGGGGGTTCTGGAGCAGCGTTAGCTTGTTTCGAGTATATATTTCAAAGGCCAGCACCTAATGGTTCTCCTTCCGCCAATTGTTCAAAATTTCCATCTAAGAGGTCAGAGTCGACGACCGACATTCCTTTTGTAATTTTCTTGTTCACTGGCGTGGTCGACCGTAGCTTTTGACATGGTGTCGTCGAGAAGGCCCGGGCAATGTTTCTGGTGGACTGCGCATTCCCTTTCACGCGAATGGCACGCGAAACGGGGCGCAATAGCAGCAATCTGTTCATGGACGGCGTTGGCGATACAAAATTGAGGCAAACCCGGAAACTGACCGTTCCAGCAACCGAGGGAAAAAATGTGACCAAAAAGGAAACCCTCCTCTTTCCGCATCCACCACCACCAATCTCTCCGAAATCGACCTTTGTTATGGCTTCCAATAACTCCGACTCTGCACACAACTCGTTGGCTGCTGATATTGCTGGACCTGACGTTTCCAACCTCTTTCGTGTCATAGATAGAGACAAGTGAGCCTTCAACTTCCTGGGAAGTTGGATCGAGCGATCTCATCTTGTCATGCAATCGAGTCAAGCGTATATGGGCTCAATTTAACTGTCCCAGAAGATGCAAAGGCAATCATCAAACCCTGGGACGAGCGAGAAGAAAACACTAAATACGTAGATTCTAACGTAGACGATCAGGTATGTCCAGAGTACACTATTAGTCATGATTCTGCCGTCCTGACCGAGTATCTGGATTAGCTTATAATCCACATTCCATTTATTGAGAATGTAAGAATCAAATCAGTACTTCTTAAACTAGGCACGGTTTTTGTATCCTCCTCTGCTGTGGAATTTACTGACATCGTTCATCTAGGCAGAGGCGAGCTGACGCCGCGTCATCTACGAATCTATTCAAATCATTCCACCATCGTCGATTTCTCGGAGATTGATACCACAAAACCGCAGCTCAGCATCAGTCTTCAGGAAGGAGAGACAGGCGTGGTTGAATACCCTCTAAGAGTAGCCTCGTTCGTGAGCGTGCATTCTCTGTCCCTTTGCTTCGTGAGTGTCCGACCATCAGTCTCCATCACAAGTTCTCATCTATGGCTCTAGAGCGATTCAGTTGGGGGTGATAACTCACGGGTGTACTTTATCGGGTTCAAAGGCGACATAAGATCAGTAAAGCGGGAAGTGAAGTCCAGATTAGAGGTTCCAGCTCCCAATGCCGCCGATGCTCCCCTCTCAGAAAGGGCCTCTGACAGGGTTGGACATCAAACCACAGCGCGCTAACGTGCCAATATCTAAATCCAAGTATAAACACATTATTCCGGAAATTTCACTATTTTCCTGTCTGATTGGGGTTTCTAGAGCGATTCTGGGTGATTACGTCAGTCGCTAATAAGCGCTTGTACAGCCACTGGTCAGACCATACTTTGTTCTTTTGATCACTTGGTAGAGCCACGAGAGAGGAAATGTTCTTTGATACATTATACTCATAGGTTTCTCTAGACAATCACCAGTGCACCTTTCTCTGGGTTAGATCTCGGACTCGGAGTAAGAAAGTGACATCTCAGGCGTAAACTGCAGCGGGATAATCAGCGTAGCCCTTCCGCCATTCCCTTGGATCCGTGTTCCCCCCATAGAACGTCATAAAATCTAATTGGTTATCCAGAGGCTTGCCATGTTTGACGCGTTTGACCACGTCAGGGTGAGCGATATAATTCATTCCCATGGACACCGCGTCGATCTTGCCTGCAGACAGTAGCTGTTCAGCCTCTTCTGCAGTGACCCCTGTGTTGTAAACCAGCTTTGCATTCTTGATCAAGTGCCCATAGGATTCAAGAACGTCATGCTGTGTCGCACGAGGAACACCTGGAATTTTTGTTGTATTTTCTCTCTAATCAACATCACTGTCTCTGTGGACTCGATAAAATGACGCACCATCGAATACAGGATCAAATATTGCTGCATACCGCGCGAGGGTAATGCATGAAAGATTCAACTTGTCAGCCTCAGATATGAAGTATGAGTAAGTCTCCAAGGTTTCTTGAAGTGGCATTCTGAGCAGGTTTTCTGGTGAAGCAAAGATCATGTATGTTCTATGAAAAATGCTTACCCCATATCGTTATATCCACCTGCCGGGCTGAGCTTCACAGCAACGTCGGGGCCAAAAACCTCGATCAGGGCCTTGAGAGCCTCTAATCCAAAGCGAGCGCGATTCTCGACGCTCCCTCCCCATTGATCAGTGCGTTGATTTGAGGTGTTGTCAAGGAATTGGTGAACGAGATAGCCATTCGCAGCATGAACTATGTGATCGTTTGGTTTCCATCAGCACAGTGTTATATGAGAAAAAGGATATATCGTACGCTCGACTCCGTCGAAGCCGGCTTCCTTAGCATTGATAGCTGCTTTCTTGAAGAGGGCGATCAGTTTCCATGGGTCGTCGATTTCGGTTGGCTGTAGGACGATGTGATGAGCACAAACGAGCCATGGTAGACTCAACGGCGCTTACAACAACATAACCTGGCGTGCCAGGAAGATCTCTGAATTTCCCGCCCCTAGCTCTAATAGCAGATGGAGCGTATACTGGCTAAAGGATTACAGGAAATTTAGCGTAGGTTATTGACTGAGACAAGACTAAAAACTCACCACTCCTGCGAGTTTCTGGTACTCCATGTCTGGATGGGAGACTCGTCCAGCTATAGCGTGACACTAAGTTTAAGCCTCGAAGAACTCGAGAAAAAGAACCAATTTACTATGCCAAAGCTATGAAGCATTTATCAGCAACTATTGCATCAGAGAAATATCGAATATTGAACGGGTTGACACACTTGTGCATATATCCTTCCTCCAGCTTCGTGAATCGCGTCCGTAATCATCTTCCAGCTTTCTATATGTTTGGCCTCCCAGATTCCAGGTGCACTAGGCCATTCAGTCCTTTATAAGTAATCGAATCAGGGGTCTTTGAAATTAAACAACAAATAGGACAGACTGACCCTTGAGGCGACACTAAGATAGCCTCACTAACAATGAGACCGGCATCCTGTGCGCGTTGGATATAGTACTCCTTCATGAGTTCCGTTGGGTATGTATTCTCAGCGCGATCTCTGGTCAATGGAGCCATGAATACGCGGTTTTTTGCCACAATAGAACCGATTTGGATAGGTTTGAGAAGAAATTGGGTGCTTGACATGATTGAAATCGATAATTGTTAAGCTCTGATAGTGTGGCAGTGGTTGGGTTCGTTGGATGGGATACTTGTGAGGGAAACATCGATTTCCAGAAGGCCTTTTTGTAGTGCAATAGTGATGATTAAACGCGCCGACTTCTCTTTCAAGTTGCTGTTCTGATGACTCCTTGTCAGGCGGAGTCAGCGGAATACGACACGGCCCTCATGTTGTTTTTCCTAGCTACTGGACCCAGGTTGCTCCTTCCTTAATTACATCTTTCACAGCTAGATTACAAAGACAGTGCGTACAATTTATGACGAGGTGTAAGCGGTTTTACGCGATTGCTGATGGAGTATGGCAGATCATCGCAAATTTTTATCCAGGAATTTGATCATGGGAAATCGTGGCATCTCAGCCCATGGAAATGCTTCTTCATTCTCTGTTCAAATTGAAACACGGACATGCGCATGTAGAGAATCTACACAAAGACGTGTATTTCTTCTCAGAGTGTTGTCCACATCAGAGCAGATTAATCTGGTCATCCTATCGAGGCGGAGAGAATCCCCAGTTCTCGAGATAAGATATGAAGTTGTTGGCGATCTTGGCTTGTCCCGCTGCAGTAGGGTGGAGACTGTCTGGGAAAACATCGTCATAAGTGACCCACCCAGTAGTGTTCACGAGGAAGACGTTATTGTCGCCCAACGCTTTCCTGGATCGATAACATAAGTGATCAGTGTATTATGGAGATAAGTATTGTAAGCAAGCCAACACTTGCCTGGCATCGAGAACCTGTTGATACTGATCCAGATAATAATAATATACAACCCCTTCAGCGACTGGCCATCCCCACTGTTTTGGGGTTAGAAAGACTTGTACGCTTCGCTTCTTATGACATGATACCGGCGTGAAAAGGAAGAATGGCTGATGAGGATAAAGCTTTCTGATTTTAACCAAGAAATCAGAGTAGACCTAGAATGCAAGAGTGAGAAGATGTCAATATTTTACGGACACTGGCACCAGGAAAGAAGACTCGCTTGAACGAAGGTATCGCCAGTGACACCCTGTGCATTGTCGTTTGCTCTAATATTTTGAGATTTTATAAATAATACAGGTTTTCAAGCAAAAGCGAACGGCTAATCTTGCTTACCCAATGTGAATGACAACGTGGGTTGCCTTTGGCTGGTCCCGAGCAAAGTTCCAGTTGGTGGTGTAGTTGTGGTCAGTGGTGTAGAAATAGCTCGTGTCTTCGGTCTGTCAAGGGTGGTCCCATAATAAGCGCCCATAATCACGATCACTGATTTCATAATGCCTCAGATCACCTTAAAAAATTCGAAAGACATTCCATGGACATTCCCGTATGAATATATGTCCTGCGGGGCGTTAAAATTTTGAAGGTGTGAATGAATCTATTCAGTTATTCATGCGTGAAACTCACGCTCAATGCAGCTCCAGCTTGCGCTGTGATGCGATGCTCAGCTTTGTACCTCTCCCCAACCAGGAATGCATATGATTGATCAGCGCCATTAGGCAAAACATAACCCTGTGATATGGGTATGAGTAGACAAGAAAAATAGTATCCGGGGTACGACTTACGGATGTGAATGAATCCCCGATGAATTGGAAGACGGTTTCAGCAGGAATATATGGAACCACAATTGCATCCTAGTCCGTACCAATCAGCCAGATTTTTCGGTTCACCAGTGAGCAACACTCACTGAGTTCAATGTCAGACTTTCAAATTCCATGCGGTAGGTCTGCCAGCCCGCAGCATTGATCCTGATAGTTGTCGGGGAAATTTTGGACTGCTGTAAAACAGCAGAAGGGATGGAAATCGTGTTGGCGCCCGCCGAGCCGTTGATGATGACAAAGTCAGAACCACCGATGGAGACACCGAGGTTGGTAGCAGGATACGGGGTCAAAGAGCCAAGATTCAGCGTCAGCGACTTGAGATTAAGGACGTTGACTTTGAATCCAGATGCGGGCCACCATGTACCAGGTGAAGAGTCCCATCTCCCGTGGTAGAAGATCAACGGGTGGTCGTTCTTGATGGTGATGTTCTGAGGTGTGAATGGATCTATGGGTGGTACAACAGACGCGACGGGGGAAATGAACGTTCCAGCCAGTAGGAGGCCCCCTAAGAGGGCTTTGGACAGCAAAGATATCATTAGGTCTCGAGAAACGAGACATCCTTTTTTTTTCTGGTCCAAGTTATAGCCCTGCCGCAGAAGTTGAGAAGCCAACGTCACAGGGTAAGTCGTTAAACCATCTATACAAGTGTCAGTCCTGTGCTCAGTCTCGCTTGCACACTTTGAACTCTGTTATGATGGCCGAAGATCTTCCAGGATCGAACGCTGCAGAAATAACAGTCAATCCTGAAGCATCGGAATAAACATTGAGGAAAGTAGGATAAATCAATCATAGATCCGTACCAGCTATTGTCGTACCATGATTTACCTCTTGTCACGAAGAAGCCTTTACGACGACAAGGAAGTTCGTCGTCAATTGACTGGACATTTCAGAGTTCGGTGTCATTGAAATTTGAAAGTGATGAACGGCCCGCGGGCCGGTCAACGGTCTTCGAAGTTCGGGTTAGAACTGCAACAGCAAGAAAATCTCGCACAAAATCGATAATTGATGTTGAGTTGAACGTTGAACGTTCAAGTTGAACTCATACAGATTAGCGATTTGAGTCATGAAAAAAAAAAATCCTTTGTTTTTCTTGAATGTATGTGATATAAATACAAATGATCATACTAATGTTACATTTACAAAGGATTGTGGTCGGGGAATTGCTCGAATGTGACCCCAAGAGAAATGCGAAAGGTAATAATTTAATGATCATGATGATACCATTTGTATGCGGATGAAAATGCGATGCGACGATGATGATGATTGTAGTATGCGAATGAGTGTTGCGTTCCAGATGCCGAAAAAAAGATATATTGATGATGAAAGAGCGAAGGAAAGAAAAATGCTTTGAGTGTCGTTCAGATTGCAATTGTGGGTTCCGGTTTGTTATGATGCTGATGATAAATATGATCTATGATTTTTGAAAGAAAAAAAAAATGCAAGATGCCACGCGCCCCCCCCTAAAGAAAGGTTCAGTTCACCTCAGTGGATGCCCTGAACCTTCCGGGAAGGTACCAATGGCGGGCCGACCGAAGCTGGCGGTGGTGCACATGGCCGCGCTGAGGGCCGTTTGCAGTCTGAGGCCGTTCGATGGGGTCAGACTCGTGCTGAACAGGAGATCCTCCCTTGTTTGACGTTGCCACCGGCGAGTGGCGCCTGGAAGACGCGTGAGATGTCGGAGAAGGCGTTTGACCGCGCGCAGAGGATGGATGAGGTGTTTGAGCTGCAGTGCGTCGAGATGAAAGCGATGTGTCTGATGAGCTTGGTGGAGACGTCGGTGACGGCGACCGAGGGAAGAGCTTGATAGCGAGACGGCTGAGCGTGTTGGACCTGTGACTACTATGGCTGGGGTGACTAGATGGAGGGAGGGCGTTGATGACTGTGGAGGGGTTGGAGGCGGTAGGTGTTGCGGAATGTTTGAAGGAGAAAAGGAATGTGTGGTTGCGCCTTGAAGAAGGAAGAACGTCGGTCATATTGCTTGACATAGATGGAGAAAGCTGACATTGTTGAGGTTGAAGAGACTGTACCTGAGTAGGGAACGCTGCCCATTGGGCGTCAGGTTCTGGAGAAGGGGTTCTTGACCTCGAAAAGCGCAGGCCTTCGTTGATGATGGAACTTGAGGCAGAAGAGTCGGAATAGCTGGACAACGACGATGCCTGTGTCGCCGACGACGCTGTCCACACACTTGGGGAGGTCATGTCCTTATCCTCGCCGACGGCGGTGATGGCTGAATCTGGCACCACGACCAGCTTTCCGGGGGAGATTGGGCTATTGATAAAAAACATGGAGGAATAAGGGTCGTACTCGATGGCGGTGTGCATCACGGAGGTGCCAGTCGAGTAGGACGTCATGCTCGCGCTGGCGTCATAAATACGGGGGGTTGGGATGTTGGTATTGATCAACAATGTAGAGCGCAGCTCAGCTTTGCCTGCTTTCGCGCCGAACGTGGTGAAATTGTTGGGTGTTGGGGGGAGGGACGTTTCCGCGGTTTGGACAGATGATGGGGTTGACGACCGTTCGAAGACATCCATGCGGAAATGGTCTGGCTCGGAGTCGGAAGAAACGGGGGATTCAAAATCCCATGTCGCGCCGCAAGACGAGTAATTTGTCCATGGGTGGCCGTAAGACGAATGTTGGTCGATGGATTGAGTGGCGAATATAATATCGGAGGTGGAGTCCTTGCTCCACTGTGAGCCAAGTTGCGCTTCAAGGTCCTCGGAGTATGTCTCAGCCTGAGCACCAGGCGAGTGGGGGCCAGTGTTGTCCGGTGATGTGCCAGACGACGCGCTGTCGATATCCATGCCAGATTCCCATGGACAGCGGGCCATACTTCCCTCAAATACGACACCGTCGGAGTAGAAGTTGTTGATTCCCTCGATAGCGTAGCGAACCTCGCGGAGAGTGCTGCGCTCTCGCCAATCTACGTCGAGCATCCTGACGAGGATTTCGTTGACTTCGGGAGAAATGGGAAGGACGGTGGGGAGGAAACCGTTGGGGTCGCGCAAGTAGGCTTGGAAGGTGGGATCATTGGGAGTCGCTGACTTCCAGGGGTTGCGACCTGTCGCTAAGTTGAGGAGGATGATTCCGAGCGACCAGATGTCGTTGAACATGGGCGAGTAGTTGCCCGTAGGAGCGAAACCTTCGCCCTGGCATTCTACATAATAAAGGCAGGTTAGTAGCCGCAGATGCGAGAAGTGGAAGTGGTTAAATCACCTGGACTCATATGGTACACGCTACCTGTGCGGAATTCGTCGCTGACCTTATCAGTGGTCGCGAGACCGAAGTCGGTGATGGCGATCCGGAGGCCATCGTCAAAGCAGAGAATGTTCTCTGGCTTTAAGTCTCGGTGATAGATACCGAGAGAGTGGCAGTATTCAACTGCGTCGAGCAGCTGGAGAAAGACGTCCTTGATGAGGAGGTCATCTCCAAGATATCGGCAACTGTGCAGGATTTGAGTAAACAAATCGTGGTCTGGCGCATAGTCCATGATGATAAAAGTATGGGAGCCTTGATCTACGACACGGTGAAGAGTGACGACGCCAGGGTGGGCAGAAGCGAGTTGATGGAGGGCAATCTCACGAATATGGATCTGCCTTTGACGAGCGGTTTGTTGGCCTGCGGCGATCAGACACTTTACCGCGTAGGATTTTGGGGCGGCGGATTGTCGGGTGTCGATGGCACGATATACGACACCGTAGCCTCCGATGCCCAAGACTTCGACAAGTTCGAGAGAACCTCCATCAATGAGTGTCCCGACCGGTGGGTGGAGCGCAGAGGCGTGGGAAGGAGAGGTCTTCGAAGACATTGTAGAAAAAGGGCCTAAAATTGAGGGAGAAACTGAAGACGAAGGGGAAAGGGGAGAGGTGTTAGCACCAGTGCAAACGAGGACTTGGAAGTGGAAAATGCGACGAGAAACAGAGTGGTTTATAAATGGATGAGGGGGGATTGCACGAGTAGAGGGTCATGATAAACGTGATTGACACCCCTGTTGTGCGTGTATAACATGAGGTCGGAATTAGGGATCAATTCACTCACCAGGCGACTTCCACACGCTGATCCGTTTCTCCAGGACGTTCTGAACGATGGTCTTGCTCGAGATATAGAAAGCCGAAAAAGTTTGACCAGCGAGAATTCCATAGACTATTTAGCTGCTTTGTGGGCTCGGGGGCGGAGCTCAAGCGCCAACCATTTTTGGAAGAGAATGGTCGGTCCACAATAGCCACGAGGCAGAAATGTACTCTTTCCTGGGAAATGGTCGGAGGTTGAATGCAAAGTGAATCAAGCCTCTTCATTCCATCGATCTCTAGATTGTCTGTGTTCAAATCCCGTAACTGAGATCGAGCATGATCGTCGAACCATAAACCGATGGCTGTATCCTAAACGGGAGCAAGATAGTAATTTCTTGATTGTATGCAAGCTGTCTTAACGCAAGGCATCGAGGCAAAACTAAACGGGTTCCACAAGGGCCGCTGGAAGGTCTAACAGAATGGGTCAAGATTGCCTTTTTGACAGGAACGCCTGCACAGCGACCAGGAGGCGTGTGCGAGAATCACTGACACACTGAAGAGTTCTGACAAAAGAGATCAAGTCAGACATTACCAAACCTTGACACATATGCAATAGAGACTCTTTTCCAGCGTTGACTGATCGGGGATTCTGAGATGCGAGTACGTTGAGTAACAACCCTGCCAAATGGAGGGCGTTTTGAAATAAACTGGATGTGGCGTATTGAGTGACCGGAGGGAATCCAGGAGCAAAAAAAGGACTGGAGCATAGAATGTGAAGAGATAACTACTCACCAGACAAGAGAGGTATATGTTATTGTGATATCAGACGAAATGTTCATCTCCTTGAATATTTAGAGCAGTGTCCTATATTTTCACAAGGGTCCGAGTCGGAAGGCGGGAACCTGACAGATGTTCGCCTTGTAAGCACGCCATCGAAACAAAGACGTTATGAAGTCCCGAGAACCTGGGGTCCATTTCAAGCAACGTGTAAGTCGAGAATGAAAGAGAGAGAGAGACACGGCAAGAACGCAGCGGCAATATTTATGAACCCACGCTGAACGTGCCGACTTGCCGGAAGAAGACACGGAAGGGTACATTTCGACTTGTAGATAATACATACACTCACCAGTGTCTAAGAACCTCATTAAAATGGAGAACGGACATTGCAAGTCGCTTGCCCAAAGCTAAAACGTTTATTTCTCCAAGATATGTAAAGTCGTATTGTATTATGTATTGATGAGTCCATTGACCCAACGCTCGGGAACTCAAGAATGAAAATGGAACTCTTATGCAAAAGCCAAGTCATCCCGGCTCTGAATTTAAGTGACATCTCTATCAAGCTTTTAGCGCTTGAGCTTGAGCGCCTGGTAGTCAGTGGTAGTCTCGTAGGTGAGGCCACAAGCGGAGGTGTTTTTGACAATTACACGTGATTATAAACGCGTTGTGTATCACCACGTGACATGGCCCTTTAAGTTTGCGGAAAGTGTACCTGTCGGGCATTGAACTTGTCCTTGTTCTTGAACGAACACGACGACGGCGACCATTTTGCCTGGACTACCACAGAGCCTTGGGTCCTTCACATTTAGATATCCAGCTACGGCGTTTTGAATCTACACCTTTCTCTTTTTACTACTCCCCCGCACACCCCCCTCGTGGCGATCTCATCTGTCACCAGACCTCCAGCATGTCTACTCGTGCCTTTACCGTATTTCAGGATACCGCGTCCAGCGATGCACCTACTCTTAAAATTTCTCGGCCAACTGCGATGACGACACGATCGACAACGCTCAACAATATATCCACTGCCACTGCCCAAGCCGACCTCCCTGTCATCGACAAGGAGAATTTCAACCCCGTCACAGGAGAACGAGCCGGTGCGACGACCGGCACCAAGAAGCGCAAGACTTCTGTTCTCGCCACCAAGGTCCATCCATCCACCACCAAGCCTAAGAAGGAAAAAGACACCCAGCTCGAGCCTGAGCAGAAGAAGCGTAAAGCCTCGGGCTCATCTTCAACTAAATCAAAATCCAAGAAGGATATCAAGGCATCGGGATCCGTGAAGAAAAGTGCCACCAAACGAACCGCATCCAGGAAAGTTTCCCCGATGCCGAGTCTGAATGAGGAGGAGGGGGAGGAAGAGGACAAGAGTCGTGCGACTCAAGCCAGCATTGATTCTCGGTGCTATGAATTAACTGTCAAACCCCTCGCCGATGTCTCGCAAGCGTATGAAGAAGCATCTGTTTTCGATATCTTTGACTCCACCCTTTCCGCTGAGTGCGAAGACAAGGTCAAATTTGACATGGTCAAGGTACGCGTTGCATCATTCGTCATTTGCAACACCTTCTGATCGCTTCAATCATCATAGGCTTCCTCCGTTGAACCTGAAATACGTGACTATTTCCAGCCGTCTCAGGCTCTCTTCTCTTCGTCCTCCCGTCTTCGAGGCATTTCCGAAGATTTATCCGAGCCACGCACATTCTCGACTCCTGAACGCAGACAAATTTATGCAGCGTTCACGTTCTGTTCCCCTTCGGCCTCGACCACCATTACGTCTCAAGCCTCGACCTCGGGAGCTTGCACTCCCACCGAAGAACTGTAAACGAATGGATTTCCGATTGCCTCGCCGTTTTAGCGACACATGTTCCACACGCAGCAGTAACATTTCCATTCATCGCAATATCAAGTCAACATAGGTTATACCTCCGGCTATCAACTCTTCCTGGAACGCTTTCTAAACACGAACCCTCAACACGTTTCGACCTCTCATTCGCTCGTCTCCTGTCGATCATGTCAGCACTTAGATATCGACCACGGATCTTCTTGTTATATCGTCAAGTTCCTCCTCCGTTTAAACACTCTGCTCTCCGACGCATCTCCACACCGCATTTTCATCGATTTAACTTCACCATTGCATATTACATACCACATCTTTTTCATTCCATTTTTGGGTTTAACGTTCTTATCGCCAGTCATTGACGCTCAATGTAGTACCCCTCTAGCATCTCCGTCAACCCTTCATCTGACATATCACCCGATCTGCATCATCCAAGGGACATTTTTACATCCATATAACACATTTTTTTCATATCGCGTACAATAGCGCGCGTTTTAACTAAAGGTCTCCAACCCTAGTTCTTTCTTTTTTCCAACTTTCTTCCAACGAACCCACCACCCACTCATTTTCTCCCTCACACAAACCTTGATTTGTTCTTTGCTATCCATGTATCAAAGCTTTCTATCCTCTTTATCTTTATTTTCTTGACTGATGTACATCCATATATATTATGACGGCCTCTCGACGTGAAATATAACCCTGCATGTTTTGGCCCTCTACAGCAATATTCTACAAGTCTTGTTGCCTAGTTCGTCGCGAAGAAACACTCCTGCGCCTTGCTGAAAACATGAGGAGGACGGATCACGTGGTCGCGAATTTGACAGGATCCGGGATCAATATCGCTGGTCTCATCAACCGCTCTCTCTCTCTTTCCATGAACTTTCTCTTTTTATTGAACGTCCAAGTTTTCAAGCTCAAGCTTTGAAAGTTGAATAGTGTTCTTCGACTTTCTTTGCACCTTCAAGAATATTAGGCTTTGAACCAGCCGTCGATGTCGTTGTCTTTACAGTGTCTTGGCGATTTGGATATCCAAAATGAAATACCAATTTCACTGGGACGTCGCTCTATCTCATCCGCAGAAAACCTGTGGCATATAAATATGGCCACTCTTGGGCCACTCAGTGCTAAGTATCTTCCTGGTCAAAACAGACAATCGTGAGTACTTGAGTACTGACTCCTTCCCAAGTGAGACAAACCCGTGTTCAGGCATATCCCCAGTATTCATTGATAATTTTTCCTTAGGCCAATCAAACATCTTATCGCCCCTTATCTATGAGGGGCTTCAAAACTCGGCCAGATATCTTAAATTTGAATCACTTGACGTCAACAACATCAGTTGTCTCTCTCTCGCCGTTCCCGTGATAGAAGATATGATTTCCCAATCACTCCAAGGTCAACCAGGTACTCAAGGGACAATCTTTCGGGAGCGAATTCTGTATATCTCAACATTTATTTAATTCCCAGATACCCAGTATGTTAGCATTCTTATCTATCAAGGAGGTCTTCTGCAATCAGTCGCTTCTGCGCGGGAGATATGCACAACAGGAGATAAGTAACAGGAGCATAAGAAGCAGGCTGTTGGAGTCCTAGCTCTCAGAGATTTGTTCCCGCATCTCAACTCCCATCTCCTCCGCCACCTTCTTCGTTTCGCTTCCGTTCATTTCAACCTACAAGGTTTGAGGCTTGAAGATCCGACCAGCCAGTCTTCGCTTCGATATGGGAATTCTTCAAAAGCTTGAGGTGCCCCACCCTCCGGGACTGACGTATCATCAATTATTCTTAACTGTGAGAGCTATTTGTCGTTTCTCTTTTTTTTGCTCTAATATAACCATCCTGGATAGAACGATGATTTGGCTCCGGTTCCACCTAAAGAAAGGACGTGGAGGGCCAGGAATTTTATTGCATTGTACGTGAACCAACCCTCGTCTCTTTCTGTTGATTCTTATACCAATGAATACACAGTTGGATTGCGGATTCTTTTAATGTCAATACGTGCGTGTACGGAAAACAATTCGATGGAATGACTGTGCGAATGCTCTCCACACAGATGGATGATCGTTTCTTCTATGGTGCAACTCAAGCTTTCGTGGTGGCAAGCCTGGATATGTGTCTGGCTCGGATATGGCATTGTTGCTCCGTTCATTGTTCTGAATGCGCGCCCTGGAGCCATCTTCCACGTCACGTTCCCTGTGGTCGCACGGACGAGCTTTGGTCTATACGGAAGCTTGTGGTGTACATTAAACCGTGGTGCAATGGCGTGGTGAGTGTGATATATTTCATACTAGACCTTTTGGACCGCTCAAGACTCAAAGTGTTGACTTCGTTCGCTGATGTGCCTTATTTCCGATCGCAGTATTTGGTATGGAGTTCAAGCCAGTATAGGTGGAGACTGTGTCAAAGTGATGCTCCGAGCAATGTGGCCAAGTGTGAACAATATCCGTAGGTCTTTTCTCCCAGTCTCAGGGCACGCTGCACGATTCTCACGAAATTTCCTATGTGTTTGAAACATTTTTTCCAGCGAACCACCTTCCTGAATCTTCTGGGACGAACACGCGCGACTTCATGTGCTTTTTCTTGTTCTGGCTAATTTCTCTGCCTGCAATCTGGTTCCCCATCCATCAAATGTATGTGCATGCGTTTTCCTGGAATGTAGCTTTGTTTGATTGACATTTGAACCTGTAGCCGCCATCTTTTCACGCTGAAATCTATTGTCACCCCCATCGCTGGAATCACTTTCTTCATCTGGTGTATCGTGAAGGCCAAGGGCGTCGGCCCTATCATTTCTCGCCCGTCAGAGGTTCATGGATCGGATTTAGGTTGGGCAATGGTCGTCAGTCTCATGTCGTGCATCAGCAACATGGCAACTTTAGTCACGTGTGTCATTTTCTCTCTTTCGAAGTGAAAGATCTTTTTTTAAAAACTCAACATTCTGTAGAAATGCACCAGACTTTGCTTCGCGTGCCAAAACACCTTCAGCAGCTCTCTGGAACCAACTTTTCGCTGTACCCCTTGCCTTCTCTTTGGTCAGCTTTATTGGCATCATCGTCAGTTCGTCATCAGAGACGATTTATGGAGAAGCGATTTGGTCGCCTATTGATCTCCTGGGACGATTCCTGGATGACAGCCCCTCAAGTGCAACAAGATTCGGTGTAGGTTTCTGACTCAAGATTTTTTTCGAGGCTGTGAGCACTGAAACGATTTTCGGTTCAACAGGTCTGGTTTATTGCATTTGCCTTCATCGTCGCTCAGCTCGGGACCAATATCTCTGCCAACTCAATTAGTGCAGGCTGCGACCTTACAGCCCTTCTACCCCGTTTCATTGTGAGCTCTGTCGCTTCATATCTATATCATCGGCGATTAATCCATCGGCAGAACATCCGTCGTGGAGGATATATTGCTGCCATCGTTGGCCTCTGCATGCTTCCTTGGAACCTTTTGAAAAGCAGCAGCAGCTTCACCTCGTATCTCTCTGCTTATTCCGTCTTCTTAAGCTCCATCGCCGGAGTTATGGTACTGTCTTTTATCGCTTTCTCCGCAGCAATGACTGACACAGAATATCTAGATCACAGAATACTATGTCATTCGTCGAGGTCATTACAATGTCGCCGATCTTTACGATGCTCGTCAGGGTGGCTGGTACCGTTATACTTACGGTGTAAACTTCCGGTATTTTTTCAAACCATGTAAAACCTCGTCTCCAAAGCTTATATCTTCTTAGGGCCTATGCTGCATATCTTTCTGGCATCCTTATAAATGTCGTTGGATTTGCTGGTGCCAGTATGTCATTTCTCTTACCACTTCTGATGATTTTCTGAAATAATTTCGTTTTTAGCTGGTACCACCGTCCCGCTAGCCGCCACCAGGATATACCAAATGTCCTTTTTCACCGGTTTTGGCGTCTCCTCCCTGGTTTACTTTGTGCTCAACAAAATATTCCCTGTGGTTGGAGCCTACAGCAAATTCGAAGAAGTCGATGTTTCTGACTTTATTTACGATCGTGATGGAGAACAACCCGACACCTCGAGTGTGAGCGACGTCGACTCGAAGGTTAAGGATAACAAGGTTTCCGAAACGATATACGAGGCATAAAAAACCGAAAATTTCTACCCTCACCAATTTTATGGTTGTAATATTTTCTTTTTTGGATAAACATGTAGTCACCTTTTATTGGTTAGCTAACGCCTTCCATGACTGTTATGCTGTATTTCTAGTTTAACGATTTCGATGACACGCGTCTCTCTATCCAAGACCCAATTATTCATAATGGATTTCTCTTTATACCCTGATCACACTTTCTTTCTTCGTCCACCAGAGTCGGCACCGAGTTGGATCACCTTGGATCACTCAAGAATAGCGGCTCCGATACTTTGACCAAATTCGACATCAAATTAGAGTTCGTATTCGATTGCTGGTCACAAACCTCATCTCGGGAAAACCAATCATGCCCAAGGACAGATCCAGTCGCTAAGCAAGCCTGGAGAGGCCTGGAGGTGGTCAAAGTGCGTCGGTCCCCTACCGGGACCGACGAGGACAATTGAGTAGGTCAACCTAAACTGGTTGTCTGTCGAATCTGGATCTTTGGCCTTTTTGGCATTCGGAGCCTAAGAACCCTATTGTTTTCTTTCTAAGCCGTTCTGGTTGTTCTGGAAGAGCCGGATAGCGATGGTCCAAGCTTCGGTACCGAGATTTTGGAGATGTACGCCGCCTCAACGAAAAAGCGTAACGACGCAAAACTGGAAACCATGGGTGCTTGGTCCTACTGGCGCGGCGCAGAGAGTCCGACATTATCGCCTGTCTTCGTTCATTCGCAGGCTGTTAAGGGTTAACGATGGTCCAATAAATTGATTCGTGGTTCTGTTGGGATATTTGATGACGGAGAATCGATGACGGTGATGACATTGGCTTCATCCTTCGGAACCGCAAGGTCCTCCCTTTGAACTTAACGGCTGGTCCAAGCTCATATCTACTTTCGCAATGTAGTGGCGTATAGTGCTGATAAAGCTTGCACAAGACGTTGACCACGTTTTTACGTGCATTTCGGAACCGTTTGCGATTAAAGTTGAACGTAGAGGGAAATGACGTGTTAGAGAAGGGAGTTAGGTCGATCTGGGTTCGCGGTCAACCTTCCAGTGCTGTTCGCGAACGGTAAACCAACTAGAGCAATAAATCTACGCCTTCTGGAGGAAATTGGAATAGCTGCTGCAGGGGAAAGATGCCTTCCTAATGAGCAAAACGAATGCATGGAGCAAAACAGGATTTATGATGAAAAGTAGATACATGGATACATTACTTCCCAAGTCAAGTTCGGCGTTTGTCGATTTAAGTAAAAAGTCTAGTATGTAATAAGAGGGAATATTTATCAGAAAGGGTCGTAGAGAGGAAGAAAACGAAATCATGGCGTCAAGACGTTGATCGTAGGAGGTGGTGGCACAAATGGTTTACTCTGAACCATGGGGGTCTTGTCGGTATCGACTCCGTCCGAAGCACCCACTGAGTCGTCCTCAGGGCCCATATCCTCCATCAGGCCATTCTCAATCTTGCGTTTGCCCCTGGTGCTCTCCGCGTAATTCTCGTAGAAATTGTTCGCGTCCTTGTGGTTGTCTTCCAGGATATCCGCCTCACCACGCCTGCCTGGTCCGTCCCAGAAATGGAAAGCATGGCTATGTACGCCATAAGATGCGGGCACGACTTCCAACAAGTCACCTCGCGCGATTTCTATAGCCGGGATTTCTGAGGCGGGAAGCCCGATGAGGTAGGCGAGAAGGCAACGGATGACGGATGCGTGCCCGATGATGAGCAAATCTTCCTGTTCTCGCTCGAGTTCGATGAGGATAGGCTCTATTCTAACTGAAAATCGATGATGGTTGGGTGAACTTTAGTTGAATAAAAAAAAAAATCGAAGGAGACCTACCACTTAGATCGTGATAGCTCTCGGCCCTCGGTGCTCTGTAAGAATAGGGATCTTTCGTGAATCTGTCCCAATCTTCGGGGTAGTACTTCTTGGCTTGTTCTGGGCTGAGGCCATCCCATATACCTGGATTGATCTCCAGCATTTGTGGCTTTTCAACGATCTTGATCTGGGATGGCATGGGGGGATAGCTCTTTGACGGTGCACCGCGTGTCAAAGCTTCAGCAGGCAGAATCGAATCGGGTGACTCGGAGAGCATTTCAGGAGACTCATTAAGAGCATCTATGGTCTCGATGGGTATGTTTGAAGGAATAGATGAAGAGGACTGCGAGGATGATGCCACAAACGGCCATGCAGTGTGATGAGCTCGTCTGCGGGTTGATGTCCAGATCTAGCAAAAGAAGGTTCGGAAAGATTTGCAAAAGGGTCATGGAAGATCGTACCACCAACTTCCTTTCCGTTGGATCGATGCCCCTCTGTTCCAGACTCTTTGCACGTCTCTCCAAGACGAACTCCTTGAGCCTTTCGGCGTATTCCCATCCAGCAGGTGATAGGTCTGAATCTGCTTTATATGAATGCTCAATTAACGATTGGCCGGACTGAGGGTTCTTAGTTTCAGCTTCGATGATAGAAGTTAATCACAGGAATTGCCTACTCTTGCAAAATAAATCGTCCGGAATTTATTATGAATATTCATTAGGAAGAAGACGATACGCGACTAGCGAGGGACCGGGTAAGTGGATGACGTGTATGGTAGAAATTTTAGGCGTACCTGTAGGTATCCTTGGATATTCTATTGGAGAGAAAATGTAGGGATCAAAATCATGCAAAAGAAAAAGAGATACTTACATTCAAGATAATTTTCTCCCCAACCTGAGAAAGGATAAGAAGAGGGAGACGAAACTAGGGTGAAACGCACGTTGATGATCTTGATGTACGGCCAGGTCGTTTCTTGAACAGTTTCGTAGTACTTCTCATGGCCACGGATACGTGTATAGTAGTCTTGAACCGCCAGATCTGGGTTCCATGATTTATACTGTTTCATAGTATTTCCATGAGACAAAGACCTGACACGACCCAATGGGCAAATATCAAAGTAAAACTGACGTCTGGTGATGATATCTTCACACTGCGAATGTTTGCCTCTATGATTTCATTGTTATCACATAATGATTCTGGACAATTCTGGGTCAAGATAGGTGTATGAGAATAGGTGTGGAGCAACACATACCTAGCAGAATAACATGGATGCCAGCTTTGTCAAATTTCTCAGCCAGAGCTTGCCGAGCAGCTTTCGTCCCATTGTTCGCGTCGTAGATGACGACCTGTCCTCCACCCTCGAAGAAATCCCAGATCAGCTTCTCGCATCCTTGCTGGACTCTTTGTCGTAATGCATCAGTTTCTGGGCTTTTCTCGCCTGAAGATCGTCAGTCAGCAAAGGTTATCCATACTATAGATCCGACGAAACGGCCCACCGTGCGTAAAGTAATCCGGAGGTAGCTTCTGTGCTCCTCCAAGGGTTTTCCTCCGGTAGTCTCCAAGAGATACGACTTGGGTTTTAACACCCATCCATCTCAGATATCGTTCCAAGGCACGCGAAATGTGGGTCTTTCCTCTTGCTGGAAGACCGATAGTGACGACCAGGATCTTACCAGCGTGAAACAAGAGACCAGAGGCGGTGGTATATAGTGGGGCAACCATTATCTATGACGAACCCGGTCGGTAAGAAGTTGATGTCTATATCGTTAAGATGTCGAGTTTCAGGCCTTCTTTACAACCGTGTAATGTAGGAGGACGATGGCTGTTTGATATTAAGAGATGCGATCCCTGACCCGACGGAGGGGCCTCGAGCGCGGGGTTGAAGATAATTACATAATCAGAGAGATAAGATAGGACGCGAAAAGGGGCTACGCCCTGGCCACGGATGAATATAAGGAATCAGAAGAATATGAATGCAAAGATGTGACGACGACAATATTGTACAAATGAAGAGACGTGCAGTGAAGATCAGAGAGAAGAAAGCAATACAAAATAAAAACAATGAGGAAACTATTCCGCGAAGGAAGGGGCCGCTGCTCGATAATCTTCCATTTCTTTGTCAAGGTCATCGATGGTGATTTCTCTCTTCTTCAATCGTTTGGGACCCTTCTTTTGCCTCAACTTTCGAGGAGGTATTGGAACGGTGGTAGGAGTGACTTGAATAGGATGTTGAGGAGCGACCTTTCTTGGGTGTTTTGGGGCACTAAGGAATCCGTTTGGATAAAGTCCATTAAGACTACAAGAGTAAATGTTACTCACGAGGGGAAATTTGACGCGAATGGGTTCATAATAACTGGTTGTTGAAGTTGCAATGGTTGAAGAGGTTGTGGAGTTGCCGCGATCCGATCAAGCAGTGAGGGTGGATTTTGTGTTTGTGGAGTTGTAGTTTGCGGGCCATCCGAGATTATTTCAATTTTAATGGGTCGGCCTGCAAAAGCAAGTTTACTCGAACAACAGCCAAAGGTAATGTAGGTGAAGGTACGAACGGCCATCAATCATCTTTCCGTTATATTTGTTTCGAGCAACGAGGGCGTCGCCAGGTCTCTGAAAGGTTACGACGGCCATACCCTTCGACTTGCCCTGCGAGTTAAACACCATGAAGGAGTCTTTTAAAGGCCCTACGGTGAGCCGGAAAAGGTCCTATATAAGAGAGCTTCAGAACACCATTACTTTTCTGCTGAGAACGCGTGCCTACCTCAACTTCCTTCTCCACAACGTCTACGGGAAGCATACTGATGAATATTTTACTTCCAGTTTCTACAGGTGCTTTGGCCTTTCCACCTGCACCAGCCATGTTTGCCTTCCAGGCAGGTGGGGCACGTCCAGGACGATTTCCAACCAGTTCTCGCTTTTGAGGATGGAAATTCCGACGTTCAGAAGGCTGAGCATTTTTGTCTTCCGCAATCATAATAGAGGGTATATATAAGTTGAAAAGAAAACGAAGGCTTGGACTTCGGTGGAGTGGTTCACAGTTCAGGAATGTTTGAATTTCAGTTTTGAAAGTCGCGACCAGGGGAAGGTCATGCCAAACAATGGTCAACACTTTTGGAGTGATCGAGTCTAGTTCGCCAGACGACTCTGAATCGTCTATTATTATCAACCGTTCTACTCAGTGCTTCAATCACTCAGAACGACATTGAGGTCACTGTCCTTGGCCCAAGCTTTCCAATGGACAGACAGCTTTTACTTCATCTGTCCTTTCCTTCTAACTCTGGCCCGTGCCTGAAACTTTGCCGTCGTTAACTGAACGAAAAACTTGTGAAAAACTTTGGAAAACCCCGACTTTGGTATACTTTTCAACCAAAGGACCGCAATTACTTATATTGTGTAGTCTTGGCCTTCATCTCTCAACGGGTACATTCAGGATGACTGCCCAACCTGCGAAGTTCTCCCACCTCTGAAAGCACCCTGATTCCAAATTTTCTTGGAAGACATCCGATGGACCGATTCTCCAGGTACTTCCTCCTTCTTACGACAATGACAACAATCCAAGCTTTACTTAATCTTTTCAGACTTAAAAACATTCGTCAATAAGCTAGTTCCGGTCCAATCATATCTGCAAGAACCCTGGATTTTGAAAACAAGATTCCTTCGGGCAGACGGCCCCGACGACCATTCCCTGCTTTAAGTTCACTGATTACTCGTAAACGCCATGAAAATCATCTCCTTCTATTGTTTTCACCCACCTATCTTATCTAGGTATCGAAGGTTTCTCATTGGGTTTCTCAATGAGACGTAAACATTCAGAGTAGCCGATTCTGGCGCGATTCTGGACGTGAATCACAAAATCGCCAGAATCGACGTGCACGAATCTAGTAGATTCATGCAGCGAGTCTGATTCTGATTCTCGTCGATTCACCTGAATTTCCATTTTTGTCCATTTCTTGACCCAAAACCGAATTCAGAATCAAACCATAATCACCAGCAGAATCGCGACGAGAATCGGCTACTCTGACCATCCCTATTGATATCTATCTATCAGCTGAGGGATTCACTGTCTCCTTATCCCTGAAATACAGACAGAAAGCGAACAATGTAACAGTTATAAGGCTTTGGCTCTCTTCCTTCCTTCCTTCCTTTTATTTTTCAAGGCAATATGGCAACAACCTCTACCTTGTTTCTCGAGGCCGCCAGGGAACAAATCTCTCTCCCAGAATTATCCAAATATCCTTCCACAGTCAATGTCAACCAAACCGAATCGCAGAGGGCTGCTCCTCTCGCGTCCCCGAATGCACTGGAAGATGAAAAAGAGGACGGAAGTCTGTATGGCCTACATGTCTCGCCGAAGTATCTTTCTGAGAGGACCAGACGCCCTTCTGCTTTGAAACGCGCGGATTCCGACAAAACTCTCGACGCTCTCTCCTCCGAAAAGCCTGTCCTTCCTTATCTTGACGACTCTCTGAAACCCGATCTCTCACCGCAATTCACATCACGCATCGCGAGTAGAAAGCTATCTCAACAGCAGAAAAGACGCAGCCTCGTGCACTTTGTTTCGTTATGCTGGTGTGTCTGGCTCATTGGATGGAATGACGGTACTACTGGGCCCATGCTGCCCAGAATACAAGAACAATACAATGTAAGGCTTTAAATATCTGATGTTTCTCGAGGGACTAACTCATCTCCTAACTTTTCAACAGATCGGGTTCTTTGTCGTGTCAATGGTTTTCGTTGCAAGCTGTTTTGTAAGCTCTGGTTCTGGCCTAAAAAAATCTGTATTTCTCACCTCTTGACAGGGCTTCATCTGTGGTGCAGTTCTGAACATTTGGCTCAACGACAGACTGGGCTTCGGGAAGGTAACGTTATGAATGGAATCGGGAAGCATAACACTTACGACGTCGGTGCAGATGGTTGTAATGGGGTCGTTGTTCCAGCTGCTGGGTTATGCTATAGTCATTCCTGCACCTCCGTTTCCATTGCTAGTGTGTGCGTATCTGATCGTAGGGTTCGGGCTTGCGTTCCAGGTGATTCAATTCCTCTTTTTTTACACAATGTTTGAGAAATGGCTGAAACGAGATGTCTCTACTAGAACGCCCAAGCAAATGGTTTTGTCGGAAGCTTGAAAAAAAATATGAGGACCAAACTGGGCATCATGCATGGGGCATATGGTGATTTACCAATTGCAACGTTGAAAAACTGCTTGTCATTATTCTGACCCTTTTTTCAAGGCCTCGGTGCGTTTATATCGCCCTTCTCTGCGACTTATTTTGCAAAGTTTTCAAACCGCCGATGGTCATACCATTTTATCCTCTCTGTTGCGTTTTCTTTGGTCAATCTCGCTGTGTTGTTGCTTGTCTTTCGACTCAGACGTCAAGAAGGTGACACAATTCATTCATCATAACGCATTTTTCTTATGATCTTATTCCTTCACCCTCTAGATATCTTATTGGAAGCTGGCCAAGAATCCAATCCAGAACACACGCAGCAGCGCGAGCAACAGAGCGTGAGCACTTACAGACAGATATTCTCCCTCAAATGCGTCCCTCTTCTTGCTGTGTTCGCTCTCATCTATATTGGCGTCGAGGTCACCCTTGGAGGTATGTTTTTGCGGTTTCATGGTTGTTCCTACAATAACCTAACGTTCCAGGGTGGATTGTGACCTTTATTATCCACGAAAGAGGTGGCGGGAGCAACTCTGGATATATTTCATCTGGATTCTTTGGAGGTTAGATACTGAGCTCATTTAAGACATTCCTGATGTTCTGAATTTTTTTCTTCTTTTCATTAGGCCTGACATTGGGTCGTCTTGGTTTGATGTGGCTCAATAAGCTCGTCGGAGAACATCGTATCATCATTTTCTATTCACTAATCGCAATTGGGTAAGTACAATTTTAACTTCCTCCCCAATAGCAGCATTCATCTCCTCTTTGTTAAAGCCTCGAGTTGACGGTATGGTTCGTTCCTTCCATCATCGAAAATGCAGTCGCGGTATGTATGCAACATAATCATTCTCTAATAGAAACATTCCATTCCTTCCATCTAACAACAAGCTCAATCCTCAGGTATCTTTCGTTGGCCTCCTTCTGGGACCCATGTTCCCCATCCTCGTCTCCCACATGACACACATCCTCCCAGGATGGCTTCTGACAGGATGCGTCGGCCTCGTCACGGGCATCGGCGTCGCTGGATCTGCTGCTCTCCCCTTTATCACCGGTTTAATGGCGTCCAAGTTTGGTATTGGGGCCTTGCACCCTTTGTGGGTGTTTTCCTTGCTTTTCGATATTATTTCGATATTTGTGGTTGGCTAATACTGAGGGTTGGAATTTGATAGGATGATTTCGATGATGAGCGTTATGGTCATCGTTTGGGCGTTTGTGCCCAAAGGTTCGAGGCGACTTGAGTGATTGCGGAGTACTGTTTACCTGGATTCAACATCCAAGGTGTAAAGGAAATTGGGACGTTCTGTATAATTGCCAATTAGATAGACTCAAGTACATAGATTTAGATTTCTCATCATCCCCGTGTGAGCCTGTTCCTGCCATGAGGCCCGTTTGAAACCTCCCGCCTTGCGTATGATGTAATGTACAAGCTAAATGCAAAAAAAAAAAATCATATTACAATTTTGTACAGGACATGGAGCAATGGGGACGTGGGCAGTCAGTACTAGTCAGTGTTTATACAGTATGGTACAATAGCTATTGCAAAAAGAAAAGAAAAGAACATTGGTATGTGAGTATATCAAACAAAAAAAAATCGACCACGAAAAAAAAAAAAAAAAAAAACAGGGAATGACTAAATTACATCGTTTCCGAAGGCCTGAAAACAAACAAAAAAGAAGAAGAAAAAAAGATCATGAGGCGGGCTGGTTGGGAGTAGAATATGCCCGTGTATTTTCTCGATCATGTAACTCTATCCTCATACCACGGTGGCCTAAGGAGTCGAGGTCGGCCTCACAGGGCCATTCGGGCAACAGAGAGCCATCTTCGAGTGGGATTGTGAGAAGGGTGAGTTGGACGTTCCGTATGAAGGATACACAATTATCGGTGGTGAGAGAGATCGAATCTTGAGAACTTGTTTGGTGCGACGAAGGCGATTCCTTTTCTTTGCCTTTCTCCTTTTCAATCTTCGTCTCGACCGACGGGCACCGGGACTCCAATACCCGGAGGAAGGTTGGCCAGGTGAAGCCTTGGCCGCCAGAGTAGCTGAAGCTTCGGAGTCTTGGGAGGGAACAGCTCACTTTGTTCGCCGCAGCGTACGTGGGGTCGAGCATCTGCAAGATACCGTCCGTCAGCGGTGAGTGTATCGTCGAAGTCGTCATTGGCACGGAGAGAATGAAGGAGGTGAGCGAAGGCAGTGCTGGGAGTAAGATCTGGAGAGCCTGTTCCCGAAGGGGAGTCAGGAGCACAGAAAGTGTGTCAAGGAAGCAGCCAGAGCGTCGAATGAAAGCGACGAACTCCGCCGCTGGCATGGCCATAAGGTTGTCCGACGTGTACGAGAAGGATCGAAGTTTGGGCGTGGTGATCTTGTCGAGAAGAACTTGAATTTCCGCGCCTTTGTCATTCACTATACATATTTCCTCAAGGTTTTCGAGCAGGATGGGCGATTCGGGCATATCGTGTCGGTCGTCACCTCCAAGTACTTTCTTTGCCGTAAATTTGACGAGCGCAGTACTCTGGCGGAGCATCTCCAAAAGTTCGTCGATATAAAACGACTCCAAGTCCATATGGGTCAAAACACCGAAATGAAAGACGACAGAACGGAGGTACAGGCAGCTGAGAGAGAGGTATCGCAAGCGTGGCGAGACGGGGATGTTCACCCTGTGCACACGATCGCCTTGTCCGCCTGGTGGTCTGAGGATGAGCGTGCTGAGCAACGGGAACTTATCCGCGTCCTCGATCGTGGGCAAGTACTTGTAACACGCAGAAGGTAGACGAATATCGAGGTTCTTCCACCGTGCCCCATATTTGCCAATGGCTTTCATGAGGCCCTCGGTACTCACACCCGTCCACGAGGCATCCTCTATCGACGTCAACCGAATGGAGAGGGGCATTTGGCCTGAACGGGAGAGCCATTCTTCTACTAGTACGGCTTGCGAATGGATTTTGACAGGTGAAACGAGGCGGAAGGTGAGGGTGGCCCACAGAACCGGAGTAGACCATGCGATTCGTCTCCAGGAGCTGCACACGGCGCCGAACAGGAAGGGTGAGAAAGATATATCAAAATTTGAGCTTGAAGAGCTTGAAGATGACGATTCCGATGAAGATGAGGTTGAAGATGGGGATGAAGGTGACGCGGTATAATCAATACTGGAGTCGAAAGGTGGGAGGCAAGAGGCGAAAATCTCAGAAACGATTTCCAGGGGGAGCATACGGATGAAGGGACTGTAGAGCTCGTTGATGCGCTCTTTCAACGTGTGTCGACGAATGACGAGCCTGGAGAGCATTGCGGATACACGTTCGACTTCCTGTTCGACGGTGGCCAACTCTCCCAGAGGATCCTCCACTGCTGATGATTGTGAACTGTTCGACGTGCTAGTATTCATCCTTTCGGTGTCAGATCTTCTGAATCGTTGTTCTCAATAGGAGCCTTGTCGACGTTCGGATTTCTAAGTGGATGGAAAGGTTAGTGTTCTTTTCCAACATAAAAAACTTTTTAAGAAAATTTCCATAAAAATGAAGTCGTTGTCACTGTAAGCCGCAGCTTGGGAGTCTCCAAGTTGCCTCCAAGTCGGATATTAATATGGTGTGAGCTCAAAGGCCTCAACGATGGCCACCAGGAATATTCAAGACAAAAAAGACAGGTTATGAACTCACCAGAGTACTATGAGAACCCCACAGGTCTTGGTGGACTCTTGACAAGGCTCAACATCACCGGTCACCACTAGCCAGCGGCCAGAGAACCGAGGCCTCATGTCATTTATTTCCAGACGCAATGGCCGGCCGGACGGTCCGAACTTTCTTCAGGGGCCGTTTGCGATCATGTGATCTGATTCCGACGCGTTATCAACCGCGACAGTCTTTGGACACTCACACACGGAAAGAGTTTGCATTTCAACTCTTTCCAACTTCTTTCTATTAATCTCTATCAAAGATAATACACCCCGGTGTTTGAATACTCTGTCTTCATCTAGTTAATGGAACTCCAATCCGAGACGCGGGAGGTAGAAGGACACCCAGGACTTGGAGAATCGGAGAACCGTGTCTCAACAAAAACCTTTTCCACTCCCGCCTGCCTGTGGTCGAATGCTGCATAAAGCTTTGCCATGTCTTCAAGCGGTACGCGGTGGGTGATGACACTATCACAAAAGACGTCTGCGATTCAACTTAAGAACAGTAAGAAGACGGGACGCACAATGTAGGATCAAATTCCTCTGTCATGATATAATCATATAAGATCTCCTTCCAGTACAAATGAACTGGAGCTTGACCATTGCCGATCAAGCTACCGGTTGATTTAGCATGACGCTTTTAAGGAAACGTAAAGGTACGCACCGAATTCCTTTTTCCATTAACGCACCCACGTTGACGCCATTTGCGTACCCAGCATATGCAGCGATCAGACCACATTTGCCTCGCTTCCTCACAGAGACCAGCATCTCGTTGATGGTCTCTGGAGTATCGGTTTCCAGCATCATCACTTTCTGTACTTTATGCATCACTGTCTTTGGTTCGTGGAACGTCCCTTTGGGAAACAAATTGGGACGGCTTTCAGAGATATCAAACAAGAATTAAAGTGTTCGGACCCACCACAATCGAGCGCCGTGTCCAGTCCACGAGGAACGAGCTCGTATATCTTCTTTGGGACATCCGAAACCTTGGAAAAATCAATCGTCTCAATGCCCAACCGTTCTCGTGCAAGTGCCAGTCTTTCAGGTACTTTGTCGATTCCAATAATGCGACTCGCGCCTTTGAGTTGACACCATTTTGCAGCATATAATCCAATAGGTCCGAGGCCCTAGTAAGTGAAGTGATCGAGAGTATGGTCGTTAGATATACTAATGCTGGACCCACGAAGAAGAAAAAATACCCACCCAGATGCCAACCACGTCTCCCTCTTCAACCCCAGTATCGACCACTGCGTGGTAGCTGGTTGGAAGTATGTCAGACAAGTAAAGCGCCTTTTCATCTGGCACATTGTCAGGTATTGGCAATAGATTTACTTCGCCTTTCGGAACCCTGACAAACTCGGCCTGACCTCCAGGATACCCGCCAGTGAAATGAGAATATCCGAAGAATCCTGCGTCCCGTTGGCCATACATCTCCTTTTGCAAACTGCGTTCAAGGTGTTGCTTGAGATGATTGGAAGGGCCATCAGAGGAAAAGAGACGTACGAGGAGTTGTTGGTGTTGTCGCAGAATGAAGATAACTTCTGTTTGCAGTACTCGCACTTTCCGCAAGCAATTTGGAACGAAGCAACGACACGCTGCCCAGGATGAAGATGAGTTACGTTGGGTCCGACTTTATCAATCACGCCCATGAACTACAATGTGTCAAGTTAATCCATGACGTGGTTTGGACCATGCAGCCCCAGCATTGACACACCTCGTGTCCTAGGATGTCGCCTTTCTGCATCGCCATAATTTCTCCATGATACCTATAAGAATGAACAAAAACTGCCTCACGAAAAGAAGAAGACCCCACGTACAAATGAAGATCTGATCCACAAATTGTCGTCCCCGTCACTTTGACGATGACATCATCCGGTTCGGTAATCGTTGGAACGGGCGCATCTATCATTCGGACGTCCTTGTTTCCGAACCATGCGAGGGCTCGCATGGTCGACCCATCTCCAGCCGGGACGTACTCGGGGTGGACGTCGGTTTCCAGAGGACCAAGGTACTGTGGACGAGCGACCCGATGGTTTCAGATCGAAAGAATTGAAGGGTCGGATTTGCTCAGTGATTAGAATCAGAGGGGGGCCAGAATGAAGGGACAGTACATACACTTTGGACAGCGTTCGCAGCGGCTTGCATGTCGATATTTACTTAACGCAGTTATTATCAGGTATGGATTTTGAGAGTGGTTCGTGTGTTGAAATCGCAACAAGCTAACGGTTATATTCTGTTTTTGATCAGACATTGCGAATGATATGATATCATTGTGGAGCTGGTGCAGTCTCAGACTTTCATGTTCTAAAAATAGTATCCTCTCCAAGAGGATTAAGCGCCCGTGACCTTGGATTTGTCTGCCATCAACAACTGGGTGTTATGCACAACTCCAAAGCAAAATAGGTAGCTATGAAGTGCTTCATTATGGGGGGTGTTGATCCCCTCGACGACTACCATTATCTATCCCAACTGTCACATCTAGAAACTATGGCTGCAAGTGCAGCACAGTTTTGACCTAAGAAATCCTAATAAGCCTCTGTACCAACAAACAGATGTAAGCTTACTGGTCAGATGGTCCAACCTTGTCTTATTTGGGGCAAGCGCCTCTACACGCCGACGGACATCGTCCGCAAGATTGGGTGGGTAGACTAATTTTGTCTGATGGCATTGCGGAGTCTCATTGAAAGAAGGTCATTTCTAGAGAGCATAATAAGAGGCATTCAAAACTAGGTGGGAAAGGATACTCAACATTGCCTGCGCGTTTGCCTGGGTGCGGGCTTCAGAGGCTTCTAATGCAGCCTCCATTCGGGCCATAATGCGGTCTTCCATAGCTTGCAATTGAGTCTGACGCATGAAGGTTACTTGGGATCGAATCGCCATTGTGACTTAAAACTTCAAACTCACAACTAGAGCTTCCATTGTTATGTTATTCCCAACAGCAGGAGCAGGGGGGATTTGGGGGGGGACTTGTGCAGCCATTGTGGTTGAGAAAGAAGAAAGGATCATCGCAAATTCTCAATCACAAGCGGAGTTTCAAAATCACGCTCAACCCTTGTCATGACGTCAGCTCCTGTCCCAAGTTCTTGTGGTTTAGCATTTCAGGTCCAAAGCAAATTAGGGAGAAATAACTATTAATCTATCTGTCTTCCCCCTTGACTCGGACTACGACCATCATCTGTCCCAACCGTCACATCTAGAAATTCCAGTCGAGATTTGCCGAATGAAACCAAGTCCACGTTCAAAGCTGGACCATCAAGCTTTCCTACGATCGCTTCCCGCAAATTCATCATCATTCTATTTCCAATGATGGAAACGAGCGCGATTGTCATCCCATGAAAGACGTCGAGGAGGTCTGCCTGTGTATAATACCAGTTCGTCAGGAGTAAGTTCTGAATTCATCGGGTGGCAGATACTAGCTGCAGAATATCCCGTGCTTACCGCTGCATACCTCCAGATAAACGCGGTCGTTGTGTATAATGCGAATACTCTACAAAAGAAAATTAATGATTCGCAATCCACGTGGGGGTTCATTTTAAAGAAATACTCACAGAAAGAAATATGCGATAGAATCCCGCATGATGATTTCTATCACCCTCATGGCCGAGCTGCGTCCTCTGAAAGGGTTCTTATAGAGATACGAAACTGTTTTGGTAACTGCCAGAATAAAAAGCACCGCCTCAAAGACGATGATCGGGATCCTAGTCCGACTCTTAAAGACAATCATTTCGAGGGAAGATCGATGGACTAACCAGAAAGCCCAAAGATGCACTGGTTGGTTCACCGAAGCACAGACAATTAGACCTGGTGCTGGGTGGGCGGTTACTAAATTGTTTTGGTTGAGTTCCAGGTTTCCCCACACCAGGCATTGTGGAAGCATCTCACCTTGATTGTGGCTCATGGCAACGGAGACAACAGCAATTGAACTGGCAGCACACACAACCCACAGCACCAGCAATGGCCACAGTAACGCTTTGCTACCAGTGTATATAACATATAGTCGTGCGATTAGGATGCCTTGAACGGCAAAGATCTCTAGGGTGCCTAATTTGCGCGATTAGAAGGGAATCCAGAATGTGAGAGATGCCGCAAGCATCAAAGTGTGGTGACGCTCACCGAAGGTAGTGACGAAGTAGTTGATCCAAAGTAAGCCTGTGATGATCGATGATGATTCATGACTTTTTGGAAGGGATGGAATTGATGGACACGCACAACTAAATGAGGAATATCAATCAGAATAGGGCGTTTTAGCTCAAAGACTCGACTCGCAACTGCAGAGGTCTCATTCAGATCAGAATCAGAAGGACATTCACTAAATGACTTCACAGAAATTTTGACTCACTCTGTTGCTCACTGATGGGCTCAATAATGCTGTAGACTCGGATGCGAAGAGTCAATGTTCTGGCCACCCAAAGTAATTCAAAATATACCTCCAGTATTAAAGGCAAGAATGAAAAGAGAGAAATATCGATTCTGCAAACTCGAAAATACGTTTAATTGACCCCCAAAGTCTATGTTCAATCGAGACTCACGAGGAAGAAGAGGACATGCCGCCATGTCAGTCGTAGATCCTTGGGCAATAAAGGTCACAGATCAATTCCATGGCAATACGAGATGGATAGAGAGTCCAATTACCTTCCAAAAGAGGTCAATCTTGGTATTTACTATATCAAAAAGAAAACTTTGTGATTATGATCCTGAGATATACGTACCTCTTGTCCTAGAGTAAGGAGATAATCAAAAGATAAAAGACATGTAGCGGCCACTGGCATAAAGATAAGTATTGGCCGTTCGTACTTTTTTCCACCTTGAAGCCTGGTACTTGCCTTGCATGTATCGAGTTGCGGTGAGGTGTGTGTAAGCAGTGACGAAGGATTCTACACCGGGCATACTAGGTAATAGGATACTAGAAGTACGAAGTCTAGTCAATACGAAACGGACTTGGGCCAAGTCCTCTTAATATAACAACCTTATTGACGGGTCACTTACTGGGTAGACGTGGTGCTGTCAACTCCTCCTTCGCATCCGAGTAGCTTAATGAAATTCCCTCCTCCAAATACGCTTTGACGACGAGTATTGTGTCAATGACAACCATCCACTCAATTCATTGGGGTATTGGGACTAAGCGCTCGGCGCTGATGGATGCCAGTCATGAGGACCGGTATCATTGTTAACAATCACACCTGGTCTTTTTTAGTTAAAAGGATCCTTTCCCATCAACATCAACAATGGGATGCTTTCCTTCCATCGATATATTTTCTCAAAACTTGGCCTAATGCATCGGGCTGGAGTTCGAGGCGACATCGCCGCGGCGCCGCAGTGAGGGTGAGGTAATATGACGCCGGACCGTTGAGAATTCCTTGCCATCCTTGTCACAAAGCCTGGATAGCTTGTGTATCCTTCGAATCTTCGAACCTTCGAAACTTGCGAAAACAACGTGATTACTTGACAAGTTTAGATCTGAGGACACACCATGACACAGGAAGTGTGTATGCTGGATGATCTTGCTGCCGACACAATCTACTAAAGAGGAGACATTTTCTATCCTCAGCCCCATCTTATCCCCCCAACTAGATGTCTACCACCACCGGGACTGCCATTATCACGGGCGCTGCCCAAGGAATCGGACGTGCAATTGCCATAAGGCTGGCCACCGATGGTTACAATGTCGTCGTCAGCGACCTATTGACCCAGCATGCAAAGGCGAATGAAGTAGTCTCGGCCATACAATCTCAAGGAGTAAACGCTATATTCATTGCAGCCGATGTCTCCAAAGAGGCAGACGTCGAGGAGCTTGTCCGACGTACAGTCTCAGCATTTGGCGAACTTACTGTTGTACGGAGCATTCCGCTTATGTCACATATAGCAGCAAGTGTTGACTAACGGATACCGTTATCAGATGGTAGCCAACGCGGGGGTCGCCGTCTTGAACCCAATCATAGATAGTAAGCGCCCGATTTCTTTCGACAGCATCTCGCCCTGTTGAATGATGTTCAGCTCCAGTGGAGGAATGGGAACGGGTCTTCTCCATCAACGTCAAAGGAACATTCCTGTGCTATAAGGCTGCCGCAAGGCAGATGATATCTGCAGGAAAAGGGGGCAATATCATCGGTTAGCTCTGGAACGCCCTCGGCTATTTTGACGCTGATAGATATTATCAACCAGGCGCTTGTTCTCTGGCAGGCAAAAAAAGTAATGAGTCATCGAGCTGAACGAGCAAATGTATTCCAATGCTAATATATCCGTCAAGGCGCAGCATTGTGTAGCACATACGGCTCCAGCAAATTTGCCATTCGATGCCTGACTCAGTCCGCAGGTCAGATTTTGGCTATCAATGTCCAAAGGACTTACTGATATATTCTATCTTCCAGCTGCCGAATGGGGCAGACACGGGATACGAGTCAACGGCTATGCCCCAGGTCTGACCAACACAGAGATGCGTGAGTGTGGTTTACTGCAATCGTTAGGTCCCTTGCCACTGATAATGATATGTTTGAGTCGATAAAATGGATCGAAGAATTGCAGATTTGATGAAGATTCCGGCGGGAAGTTATACGGCAGGAGTGAGTGGAAATCCCATAGAAAACATTTTTGCACATGGTGACTTCCTGTTTCTGAGATAGATGAAGCCACAAACGGCTCTTGGAAGGATTGGAGAGCCGGAGGAGATAGCAAATATCGTCTCCTTTTTGGTGTCTAAAGATGCGTCATTTATAACAGGTAAATCTGCACCACGAATAGGTACTAAATATCTGGGTGCTGACCTCGTACTCTAGGCCAAACCATCTCCGTTGATGGGGGTATTTGGTTTGACTAACAGGCAGCAGCTTTTTGGAATCTCTGGTCATGGCACTGGAGTTCCGAGATCGGGGATTCCATGGAGGCTAGCTGAATACCCCAAGTCTGTCGTGGAAATAGAATCTGTTATTGTAAAATTGGGGATGAAAAAAAGAAAAAAGAAAGAAAAAAGAGAGAAGCCTCACGAAGCGGGGACTGTTGATTGAGTCAAGACTGAAGTACTGAGCGTTGAGCTGTGACAGCAACTTCAAGCGCCTGACAAACGTTCAGAATTATTTCCCACGCACAGTCCAATCATACACACGACGGACAGTCATAAAAGTGCTTCCTTCACTCATCCAACCGATGAAGATCATGCTTGCCTCGCCTTTTGTCAGGCAGCTTTCGCGATGCGACGAAACCCGCTGATAGTGATCTTTGAAATCGAGGTCAGTGTTTTTTGGTACCCAGACAACAATCTCTCCAACGTTGTACCAGTCAGTGAATGTCTGGATTAGTGATAAGTATGTCTTCATACAATCTGGACCTCCACAGCAGCCCCTCGAAACTTTGGTTTTGAACGGGATATTTACGGCTTTACATTGGCCATCACGACAGTTTGAATGTGTTGTGCCACACTGGTGGAAGATCGGCCGCGCAACTCCCATTCAAGAGGCCGGATTCCAGCTGCATACACTCAGTGGCTTACCCTCGACAAAACCTGACGCTCTGGTATCTGAGAAATGGGCCATAAGGGCTTGACTCTCAAATTTTGACTCGGTATATTACATCCAGGTGTGTTTTATTTTTAAACTCACGTCAACAAAACATCCGTTTCACAAGACTCATTGGTATCTGACCCTGCAGGGATTGATTAATGATTGCCTGTAAGCAGAATATTGAGCTATGTAATACAGTTCAATTGAGTTGGCGCATCTTCTCCCCACACCACACCAATTTGCCCCACGCATTCACCCCACTGCTGCATCCCGGTCCATCCTCTTCAGAGTGCGATGAGCATTGCTGTAATCTACGACGATGGTAATCCCAATTTCGTTTACTATGGAAATCAATGGACGCACCAGACAAACGTGGCCAATCTGTACGAGGATACCGTCTCAAACTGCGATACAACCTTCCATAATTCAAGCACTTCGCGGGCCAGCTTTACTGCCTATTTTCGGGGTGCGTTTGTCTACCGATTTAATGTCTCTGTCAGTCTATGGAATCTAGGCTGAAAGAAGGAATAGGGACAGATCTCAGTATATACGGTCCAGCTGATGCTGGCGTCGCTTTCAATTATACCATGGATTCTTCAGACGTTCTCCCCGCTCAGATCAACGCCGATGCAATTGGGAAGGTGAGTAGAGAAATAGGATAGAAGGTGAATCGTCAAACTGATCAATACTTGAACAGCGAGGCGGGAAAATATGGGGTCTTGTAGGCCTCGACAACACGACACTGCACAATTTTGAATTCTTTCCTTCTGCTGGCGTATTCAAATTCGACTATCTGACCTTTACACCCACGGAATTCACCACTATCGCCACCTCCAATGTTACGCTTGATGATTCGGACGACTCGATCAAGTTCTCATCAGGCTGGACGGCGAGTTCTTCTGGAAGTTATGGAGATGTGATACCATTCAACGGAACGGTGACGAGTACGAGCACCGCTGGGTCGACGATGAACTTCACTTTCTATGGTACGTTCCTTCTGCTCGTCGATCATTTCTGACCATTAAAGAGATCGAATCAATGGATATACAGGCACATCGATCTCGGTATATGGTCTTTTGAATCAGAACTCCGGGAAACTTTCCGCGTCATTCTCCATCGACGGACAATCGGCAGGCGTGTATAGCCCCTTCGATGGGTCGCAGCCGGTTTCTGCCTCGCAGTGGACACCAAACCAGTTATTCTTTTACAAGCCGAATCTCTTAGAACTCGGATACCACACTTTGTCTGTCAAAGTGGACGAAGTCACAGGCTCACAGGTGCGCTACCGCAAGCGCAACGGTAGCTTTCTCGGCTTTACTGACACCAGATTCCTCTTGCTCATAGGCCCTTTACATCGACTCTCTCGTGTTTACAGCCACAGCAAGTACACCCTTTAACAAAGCCGACGCTGACGCCAAAGCCAAAGCCGCCAACACAACTTCCACAACGACGCCAGGTTTCCCGAAGTCTTCCAATAACAACGACTCTCCAGGAGGCATTTCGGCTGGCGCTTACGCTGGTATTGCAATAGGAGCCTTCGTGTTCTTTTTCATATTTTACTGGTTAAGAAGGAGGATATGGGTCTGTATAAATCCCGCCCCTGCTGCGCCTCGCGTACAAAATAGTAAGAGAGGCGTTTCATCCCTGGATTTTTTTTTGCCTTAACCCAACCATTTCCAGATACGAACCCTCCACCTCCCAAGGCTGCTGCACCCCCATGCCCTCGTCATGCACCCCACAGTGGACCAAATTTGTCTTCTATTGAAAATGGCGCGGCGCCTCCATTCAACGCACCATCATCGTCTCCGACATACAATCCTCCACCCACGTTCCCAGAGCCACAAATGGAAATGCGGAACACAAACCCTTCCTCCATGCCCACACCCTTCATTTCTGTATCTGGCCCATCACCTCAGCGCGACCTGGTAGATGTGAGAGCACCAGTATCCTTTGAGCCACAATTTCAGGATGGCTCTGATAGCAGCGTGCCTCAGCCCGCACCCTCTGTTCCACTCGCCTCGCCCGCTACAAGCGATGGACGTGAAGGGATCGCTATGCCAACTACAATTCAACAACCTCCAATGGGACCATCTGCCAGTGAAACGCAGGAAACAACAACCCGTGATTATTACCTGCCCCAACTGAGCTAGACGGTTCAAGTCTGCCCTCGAGAGTCGAGCCGTAAGGAGAAAATAGGAGGCTTGCTCAGCCTCCAGCTTACAATGAGTCATGAAGATCGCATTTTTCTTCACCAAAAATGCTATGATTATCTACCGTATTTATTCTCCAAAGGACTCGGACTTGGAGGAGTCTTGTTGTCGATGGGACCACCAAGATAATTACTCCAAACTGTATGTACATATGTACTTTCAATACAAAACGCAAGCGGGACATGATCACCGCGTTGCGAACGGTGTACATTCAGTATTATTCAATACGTACGACACGGTGCACCCACTTTTCTTCCGCCAACATCCATGTGCATGTGCATGTGCGATGTGCCAGTAATGTGTCTATTTTTAGAAAGGACGTTCTATTAATAACACTACCACCAAGGCTTCTATTCCAACTTCCAATCGATGCTTTTCTTTTCTTTCTTGAACAACAACACACTAATACTAGTTTTTACACATAAAAATACAAGAAAAAAACTCTACATTAGATGATGTATACAAAAAAATCTTTAAGCCCAAATCAAACCATGAAAAATTCAATAATAATGATAATTTCAAAAAAAAAAAAAAAAAAATGAGGGGTATATGTTGTTGTAATTTGATCAATGGACCCAAAAAAAGAAAGAAGAAAAGAGAAAATTATGACAAAAATACACTAGATCTCCGTACTGCAACTACTGTTAGTAGATAACGTATAACCCAAATAAGAATAAAACATCCATAAGAACGAGAAAAGAAAGGAAAAAAGCCGTCGTCATATTTTCCTTTTAATCATCACCTTCATCGTCACCTTCATCCATCATATCATCACCCGCTGCCGTTTCTTCATGAAGAGTGCCGAGCGCACCTCCTCCTCCTCCGCCGTTCCTAGACCCCATCGCCAGCTTTTCAACAGCATCCAAGTCCTTTTCCAAGTCCAGTTCTCCCGAATCGCCAGCAACAGCAGCAGCACTTTCCTCATTTCCCTCCACCACCAACCTCAACCTGCCCACCTCCCTCCTCAACTTCTCAATCTCCTCATCCCGTCTATCCACCCTGCCCTTCAACAGCCGAATATACTCGTTCCCACAGATCAACAGCTGCAGCTTGCTCACCCCCTTATTTGGTCCCTCACCCCCAGCCTTGGGTGGGCCACGCGGCGGGAGCGCACCGGGCAGCAAGGGCGTCGTCGCATGGAACAGAGGGGACGTGATCGCGTTCGGGTCCGCATCGGCGTCGTTGGGCAGTGCGATCGGAGGCAAGAGCTTGCGGAGATCGTCAAAGGTGGTTTTCAACGAGTCTCGTCGTTTTTGTTCGGCTGCTTTGTGTGACGTTTTACGCACATGTACCGTTGGACCTGTATTTGACCCAGTGGTGGTACCTGCGGACTGCATAGGTGCTGTCCGTGACGTGCCCGAGACAGAAGGTGAAATGGGAGAAGGTAAAGTCGGGTCCATGTTAGGTGTCATTGCGCCTGCTATCGTACAAAAAAGAAGACTTCAGAAAAACTTTTCTTCAATAATTTTTATAAATGAATACCGACGTACCAGGCAAAAGAGGCTTCAAACTTGGACTGATACCGACACCTGCTCCAGACGCAATGGTAGACGCAGCAGTAGATCTCCTGGTCGAGACTCTTCCGCTTCTTGTTGTCGTCGGCAAGGCAGCAGCAGCATCCTTCTTGGCTTTGGACTGTCTTGTCGAGGGCACTGAAACAGGTGTGTTTCCAGTCGAAGAAGCTGACGCCGATCCCAGCCTCATACTTGATCCAGCCGCACCGTTGATTCCCAGTCGACCAAGATTCATGATGCTCGCCGGTGTAACCGGCACCAATGGCTGCTGTTCTTGCTGGTTCTGCTGCTGGTTCTGCTGCTGCTCATTTTGGTGGAGTTGTGAAGACGAGGTAGACGAAGTTGGATTATGATGGTGATGATCCCCTCTTCCTTGTCCTTGACCGCCCTGTTGCTGCTGCTCGGATTGCGAGAGCTGCCCAAAGTCCATCCCACCCATATCCATACCCCCAACACCAACACCAACACCCATCCCTCCAAACGCATTCATATCCATTCCACCCATCCCCATCCCCATATCCATATCTATATTCATCCCATTCATCCCCGCCATATCCATCGCCATCGCTCCCATACTGTGCATCCCGTGCATGCTTCCCATCCCCATATCACCTCCCATCCCCATCGACATACCCATGTTCATTCCCATCTCGTTGTTCATGTTCATGTTCATGTTCATGCCATCTCCAAGGTCCGACATCATCCCCCCAAAGCCCATCCCGTTCATCCCTTCACCACGATCCCTATTGCTGCTGCTCATGCTTCCTTCTCCCACACCCATCATCCTCCCTACGCCCATATTCATATTCATCTCGACTTCCATGTTTAGGTGACTATTCCCACCACCACCGGAACCAGAAGAAGAAGAAGAAGAAACGCTAGCAGGAAGTGGCGGCGGCGGCATCGAACGACTGTCCAGGGCTTCATCGTTCAAGTCCACAGGCGAGGGCGTATCATGGACAGGATCTCCAGCAGCGCCAAACCCACCAGCACCCGCACCACCCGCACCCGAACCGACAACACCTCCGCTCTTCGACTTGGACCTCGACCTGGACGCCGCCTTGGCGTTCATGGCCTTCATCATCGGTGTCATACTCATACTCGCCATCCCCAACGAGCTCATCCCAGAGCCCGAGGTAGGCGTAGATTTCAAGAGAGGCGTCGAGTTCGTTGATTTAGAACCTCGGTAAGGTTTTCTTCCGCTGGCGGTGATGGGGTTATCTTTCGATGACGACATTCTCCTCGACGGCTTCGTAGCACCACCAACAACAGCATCGCGTTCAGGATCAGGAGATACAGAACCCGACGCAGAACCCGACGCAGTCCCAGAGCCCGACCTAGGCGCCTTCTTATTCCGCTTGACCGCGCTCCTATCCTCACCCTCGACATTGCCAGAACTCGCAAGGGATTCGCCCTCTCTCGGGGGCGGCGTGTTGCCAGATTTACCCCCGACGCCCAAAGCCAAAGGGGATGTCGATCCGCTCTCCCTGTCCCGATCAAACCTGCCCCCAGTTTGGTTGATGACGCTCATCTGAAGCGTGGGTCTGATAGCTGGGCTCTGCTTCTTCCTTGCGCTCCCGCCCTCATCTCCACTACCAGATGCTGTCCTTTTGCTGCCTGCGCCAGCATTAGCATTGGAGAGGGAGAGAGACCCGGTCGACCGATGAATCATGCCCTTTGAACCAGCCGACGAAGAACCTGAACTCGACCCAGTAGGATGCGCACCTAACCAAGGGCTCGTTAACGGCGATATATCTTGATCCAGAATCTGCATTTGAAGCGGCATCTGAAGACCTTGTCCCTGATTATGACCATGCAGGTGAGTTTGGTGATTCTGCATTGTGGAGTAGCCCTGCCCTTGGGGATGACGAGGCGAAGAGCTCAAACTCATTCTCCTTGCTTGACCTCCAGTCGAAGCCATGTCAACGCTATCTAGCGGAACCCCAGAGGGACCAAGGGTCAATCCTGGGATCCCATTTCCAGCATTTCCAGGCATTGGCCCATTGTAGATTTGGAAGGCTAAGCTCTCCGGTGCAGAATGGGGGGCTGTTATGGGCATATGCGCCGAGGAAAGGTGTCCGCGTAGGTGAGGATTAGGACCGTTGTGTGATTGTTGCTGGTGGGATGACGATGAAGATAAAGAAGGACGATGGGAATGTTGTTGACCCTGTGAACCAAATATATTCGGATTTGGACTCTGATCAACATTCGTATTTGATTTTGGATTTGAGGTGCTGGTGTTGGGGGAAGACATGCCCGCCATTCCATACAGCATGGGTGACACAGGATTCTGCATTGGCGAAATGGGATGGTACACAGGGGTGGATGTCGATGGGTGTCCTGAAGCTGTTGATGATGATTGACGCTGTGGTTGTGGGAATGATGCTGGACTTTGATGATGATGATGATGATGGGTGTACGACGATGAGTTCTGTGGTTGTTGATAGATATGTGGAGAAGTAGTGGAAAGGGCCTGTAACTGTCTCTGAAGACTCAGAGTCGCTCCTCCTGAACCTTGACGCGTATGATGATGTATCATGTTCGGATTAGGTGACTGCTGATTGTGAGAGGTAGAGGGAGAACTGGAGTTCATTTGATCCTGCGGATGTGATGAAGAGGTAGAAGAAGTAGTAGGGGGAGAAATTGGTATATGGGCTCGTGGAAGAGGTTCCATGAAGTTTGTCATTGCTGAGGAAGATAAAAAATCCATTGATAGTCGTTGAGGACGAATCTCGCCTGAAGGAGCTGGGAAGAGGATTCAAATAAAATCAGAACGAGGGAATCAAACGCTTGAAGGATTGGCAGACAACAGAAATATGAAAAGAAAATATTATAGAACTACAAGCCATCAGGCTTCAACGTGCTCCACAATGCGCCGCCGGAGCCACAATGTCCCGTGTGTTTATCTACTGCATGGCGCCCAACCTTGACAAGGAAGGAAGCAAGGAGCCCAATCCAAGGCTGATCATAACGAGAAACGTCAAGAAAGTGCGCATATAGTTGTGCGATATGCGTTTCAAGACAAGGTCGTGGCTTGCCAGAACCGGGTGATTGGGTGGAAGAACGAATGCGACGGACCGAATCGCAAATAATGGATAGTAACCTCGAGGCAGACAGATAGGCCAAAAGAACAACAACAGCCTCTCTTCTGAGAATGAAACGGACAACCACAAACAAGGAAAGGCGAAAGAAGAAGAAAAAAGAAGGAAGATAAATATGTACCTGGAGTCGGCAAACCAGTGTAGTCTCCTGGCGAGGTTTGCTGCGTGGGGGACGACGGTAGGATCGACGTCGACTGTCCACTTATCAAAGCGATCTACATGCACAAATGTGAGGGGGAGAAAAGCCAAGTAAAAAATAGATTGGTTCCGCACCTGCTGCTGGAATATCTGATTCTGCAGCTGCTGCAACTGTTGAAGCTGCGAGAGTTTTATCTGCTGTTCGAGCAAAAGTGTTGAGTTGGAAGAATTGGAGTTATTGGAGCCGTTTGAGCCTGAGATGGCGGCTGGGTTGGGTTGCCCTTGGCCTGGATTTGTGAGTTGCTGCTGAACGATGCTGTTCTCGAGCCCCTGGATTTGCATGAAGTTGTTGAGGAGACTCATCGCGAGAGAGTTGGGGCTCTGGGGCATAGCAGAAGTGTTGTTGTTAGCGGAAAAAGACGGGTAGGTCGCATTGTTGTTGTTGTCTAGGGAGGGATCCATAGGAGGATGGATGATGGTGGCTCAGGAAAAGGGAGCAGGCTATGGACTAAGGGCGTAATCCGCCTGATTTCCTTCTAAGGCACCCCCGACATGATCACGCGGTCGCTTCGGTCCGAACCTCTCCTTCATTCTTCTCCCTGATCGTCTATGAAAATTTAAAATTTTACACAAATTCTTCGGTAACAATTGTACAGAATTGTACTCTACATAGAGTCTGTAGAGTCTCTACTCGGGGCGTGCAGGCGCTCTAGGGACCAACCCCCACAAAAACATCATAAATACCATCATGGCAACCAGTCTTATGCACATCAGCAAAGTATATCCCAGGATCTGACGCAAATGTCACCTACAGTGGCTGCAAACTCTTGATACCATGTCTCTCCGCAATCGCGCCAGTCACAAACGGAAACAAGGCACTTCCTGCCTGCCCAAACCCAGCGATCCAGCCAATAGATCCCGTTAATATCCATCGTGGCAGGATCCGAGACGTCTGGTTCATCACGATGGGATACATGGGGCCCAGAAGGAATCCAACAAATGATACGGCAACAGCGTCGCCGATAAGGGAGGGTACGAACCATATTACAAATTCTAGTCTGTAGGGTTTTATGTTGAATAAACATCAAGTTTTTTAAAAGAAAGGACTCACGCGATACACAAAACTGTGTAAATGAACATCACATTCCTCTCCCCGACCTACCCGTGCTCAACAAAGTCCAATGCAGAAATAGTATCGCGAGACCATACCTTTTTGTTCACCCATAACAGTGCAATACGTCCCACCGTCAAACCTTTTAATATCAAATGGAAACAAAACGATGGATCTGATTATAAAATAAACAAGAGTAGGACAAAGACCCACCTCCAAAGAATCCAGATGAAATATATCCAGCAGACGGCCCCCCGCCTCTGACATTAATGATGAACGTGACGATCCAACCTGTAAAGATATCGCGAATCGATGTCATGATCCACAAGGTTTCTAGCCTCCGCTCTTAAGAAACTCACCTCCGATAGTAACCTCCACCCCGACGTATACCAAAATGAAAATGGCCAATAAATGCACAACGCGAGTGGTCATCACAGTCTTAAAAGTGCCTTTTCCCGTACTTTGTTCATCTTCTTCTTCAGACTTCTCGCGTATGATTTCTCCGGCCTCTTCTAAGCAATCTATCATCCCAAAGGGTAGTCGATGAAATGAAACAGTTGAGCCCACGATATCATCAACATCATCGAAAAAAAAAAAAAGAAACGCACCATTTTGCCGTCTAAGTCTAAAAACCACTATCAGCGCGATAGTGTTGACGAGCGCAATACCTAATGACACAAGGAAATGAAAAGACCATCTATGCAATTGCGCAAATTGCGTAGCTGCCAACGGCGACGCGAAAGCTCCTAGACCTAAAGGTGACGATTATCATTAATAAAAACAATTATAACAAGATGAATATAAAAAACAAACCATACGCAGCATGAAGTACTCCCATTTTAGACTCTGGGTTATCTTTCAACGTCGCAACGAACCCGTTTGCTTGAGCGTCCTACCAAAATCAAGATCAATGTTAGATGTAAGTAAACAATCAAAAGTAAATGCCGTGCAGCTGACAGTGTTCAAAATTTCGAAGAACATACCTCAAGTGCCAGCCCAATACCATTAATACTATAAGCCATCACAAAAACCGGGAACGGAGGTGCAGAACTCTGTATGCTATACGCAACGACTTGACAGAGTGATCCGAAGACGATGGTCTATCATAATCAACACAAGAAGAGAAGTCGAAAAGAAGCCTGGGTCAGCCTTAACACGATCAATCATTTATGAACACCTCCGGTGTAATGGTGGTGGTGGTGGTGGCGAAAGCGTGAAAACGGTAGCGATAAACCCACCTTCCCAAACCCAATCCTATCCGTCAAGTTAATGTTCCCAACAGCACCCGATAAAAATCCCTGTACATCCCCATAATAAAAGGTGAATTAGCACACATAATTTGCGGATTTTCCATCAAATCATATAAGAAAGGTTAAATAAATAAACTCACCACGCAGGCAAATACAAAAATCAACGACACAATCGTGAAATTGACCTGCCAGTGTTAACATACTTTAGTTTCCGAAGAACAAGCAAGAAAGGAAAAATCAAAAAAGAAACACCTTATAAACCTCCTGGATTCGAGGCAACAACGGTCCCGTCGATCCATCATTCCACCCCGCAAGAAACAACGTCCAGCACAACGTCACAAACTGCACACGCGCTATCCTTTTCTGTTTTGGGGTCAACGGTGTCGGTGTCCGAGCCTCTGGATCGGTCGTGTTATTGGGCTTCTCGTTCTCCGAGTCGTTCTTCCTGGACCCTCCATTCGCACTGGTACTTCCTTCACCAGTTAGAGTTAGCGAGGCCGTATTGTTTTGGTCGTTTCCATCCCCGACGTTTGGCTTTTGTTTGGTGTTAAGCCCATGGTCAAGGTCTGCATGAACGTCGTCGTGTTGCGAGTTGTTTCTGCCAGTGTGCATCATCCCTCGCGATGTGCTGCAGACAGACGAAGGCTTCATCGCGGTCGTCGCACCAGCCTTCCCACCGTGTATCGATCCCATGCCCAGAATATCGACTCCCTGCTCTGAGGGCGGAGATCGTAGGAGACTGCCTCCTGAAGATTCAGATTGCATTTGGATGGATGGTGACCGTTGGCCTGTTTTTCAAACCCAAAGAAAAACAAGGGAGAAGGACAAGAACGGGGAGGACAGAACTTGTGCTTGAGGGCCTTCGGGTATGGACGTGTGGGATTACATATTTAAAATACTTTTGTTGCCAGACAGGCTCGCGCCAAGTGACCCTCAGGCAGTGTTCGGGATTGTCTGACTCTTCGTGGTAGCTTGCTGCTGACATAAAATGGATTACAAAACTACATGCGTTCACAACGTCGAATTGATCATAAAAGTTGGTAAGATAACCCCTCAGGATGCTCCATTACGAATGTATTCAGTGATTTGGCAGAGTCGGGGATATTACACTGGGAATACACAAAGAAAAAAATTAATAGGAATTTTGAAAGCTAGCTGCTGCAAAACATGAAGCAAACAAGTTGAACCCGGCGTCGACGAGGGGGAATTAAAAAAATAAGAAAAGAAAAAAGAAATAACTAGGCCTCGATACTCTGCAGGAAGCGAGTATATCCGATCCCCCGAACGAGATTCAACTGGGTCGCGTTATCAAGGACGTTAAGGGTTGGTTGGTGAATGGTCGACTGTTGCAAGTTGTATAGGAGATCAGCTCATCGACGCTAAAAAAAAAAAAAAGAGAAAGATAAAGAAAAAAACATACCAATAGTATAGGTTGTGCTCTTTCGATAAGTTTTAGGAGATCCTTTGACATTTCCTCAAGTGCGGCCATATGACGCGAGTCAACACTCCGAGCCCTGTGGAGGATGTCAGGCAGCAAGGCGATTATTTTGGGAGCACGTTTCGCCAGTCGTTCAATCTCCTCTGTTCTCGCAGCATCAGGGACGGCTGGCTGTTCGTCATTTTCTGCAGCGACTTCGCTTAGCAACTGAGGAAGTTTGGTCACAGTTTCAACGAAATCCAGGAAAACCTATTTGGTATGGTTCATGATTAGATGAATAGCCTGAAAAAGACAAAATCGACTGACTTGGCCGCGGACAAACCATCTCTCAATTTTGTCCCTCCTTCCAGTCATATTGAATGGAGCAAAGAGCCGACCCAGAAGTTCCCAATCTCTTCTGATTATGGCATCTGGTGCCAATTCCAGTAAAGCAAGGGAGTGGGCTGCATTATAACATGCCGCAGACAGATACAGCTCGTAAGCAGCATAAAAGTGACCGCTGTCAAATTCATGCATCGCCTTTCATTTAAAAAAAAGAGAGATTAAATTCAGCTCAAAAGCATGTGGAAATCAGCGCGATAAACTCACTTTTGCTTCATCAACCCAAGTCATGGGCAGTTTAAGACTTCCCACAAGTCCACGTGTCATCCATTCGTCAAGGTTGGGACCAGATCGAGCCAGGAGATCCTTGATGGCCTTCTCTCGTCTGCACAATGGTGGCGTTAGGAACGTTAAGGAGAGATCAAAAGGGACCAAAAACATACCCTACACTCCCTTCAAGATGCATTAGAACAAATACAGCTTCCTGGACCATGCCCCAACTCTCCAGTTCGAAAGCATACGAGCTCGTCAACAAATCCGCAGACGGGCTATGCCCATCCACTTGCAACTCATCCTCGCTGTCATCTCTTAGCCACCCATCCTTTTTGTCATGACCATTGACAAGTCCACGCCCATTGCCCTTATGCCCTCGTATCCGTGTACCGAAATGGCTGCGGTCCGAAAAGTCGCGAACTCTCATGACCCGCGAGAGGATTATGTAGAGGTGCCAACACATTCCGATTCCCCAGTCAAGGCCGGACGGGGCAAATGAAAGGGGATTCAGGGCATTTGATAACGACAACGCTGGATTGGCATGTATTTTGATGAGGGCATATAAAGGGTCCTCAGGCGTCGTATCCTTAACGATTGACGAGGAGCCTGAAAACAGGCCGCCAGGTCTTCCAGGTCCCAAAAGTCCTTTCTTGTTTTGGTTTGCGGCCCACTTCGGTATGGGTCTAGCGATTTCCTTCGAAGTTCCCCGTGAGCTCTCCAACAATGCATTTTCGTACGCTTCAACAACATCTCCCACTGATGCATCCACGCTCGTTCCATACCACAAGAACAAACCGAAAATGCGTTTCCAGTCTAAACCTGCACAGACAGACTCTTCTTGATGGATGAGACCGCCGAGAAGATTGTACAATCTCCAAACACTCCGCGAGATCAGCCCGTTTTGTGTGTTTGTAAGGGTAGAGCCAGGCGAAAGTTTCTCTGTCTTCCAAATCTCAATTTGTTCGAGAATATCCTGTTGGAAATCGGAATCTCCTCCAGCCTGACTGAGAAGGATGGATAGTTTGGTGTAGCCCCCATCAGCAGCGGCTTTGCACGCGTCACTAATTTGATGACCAGTGAGGAGTGTAAAAGCGGCGTCAGCCTTTGTATATGATACTGTGATGCATCAACCAAGTTAAGAGCTAAGAAAATCATGATGAGTTATGTGTTCTTACCATTTGAGCCGTTCGATTGCAGTCGCAAGTCGGATTCAACACTTGGTTTCACAACGTCTTCTAGCCATTTTCCAAGAGCAGTTTTTCTTCTCAACGATACCACCCGGTTCCTCATCTCTGGGGAAATTGTGGTTCCATTAAGAACGGAGTCAATTCTCGAGCGGTTTAAATAGAGTTCCTGTGGATCGAAAAGAGCGCTTCCTAGTCGGAAAACTGGAGCAGGGCTAGTATTTTCATCGGAAGGGAAAAGGGAGGCAAATGAAGTAAAATTGAGAGGATCGGGAGAGCTCGCGGGAGCGTGTGTGCGGCTTCTTGTGGTTGTGGAGGTCGTGGTCGGGGTTGTTGGTGCAGCGAATGGTATACCGGATTCGTCGGGTGATATTGAGGTATGAGTGAGGTGGTGTTGTAGCAGTTTGGCGGCTAATGCAGAGGATGTTGAAGATGTCCCAGTGAGTTCTGGTCGTGAAGAAAGGAGGAATGGCAATGTTTTTGTGATGGTAACGGTGGATGAGTTGGCTGGCATATGTCTGGAAAGGATGTAAAGGGTTTGAAATAGAACTATAGGAACAAAATAACACCAACTCACGTCGTTGACATTGGACTACATATACTGCCCAAATGAACAAGCTGACCACCTGGTCCCCAGCCCACTCGAAATGAACGACCCATAGCAAGTCCGGCATCAACATACGCGCTTTCACTCCCGTTTGCAATAGAAGATGTAATCCCAACTCGCGCGTATTTGCGTGAAGGTCGAAATGCCGGAGGATCGATATGATGCGCGAAAGATTTTCGCTTTTGAAGTGACGTCAGTTGAGGGTCACAATACGCGTTAGAAAGTCATACCTCGCGAGAATCTACTCTTAGACCCTCTGTATGTCCATCGGAATCTCGACTATGCTTTCTGGTCAAATTCGGCACGCCAGAAGTAAGATCGAGTCGTTTGTGTGAAGAAGGAACCTTCGATGTCTCGTTGAGAGCCTTCAACGCGGCGGCCTCCTCTGGCACGCGAAATAGCGAAGTTTGCATTACATGCATCTTCTGTGGGTCCACACCGACGTGTTGGGCCCACGGTATGATAGTAGGATCTCCGCGAGGCCGAGCCTTGGCCGGAGGAGACGAAGAGGGCGAAAGATGTTGATGGACTTCATGTGCATATTGCACATCGCCATCTTTGTCTTGAACAAGGGCGTTTTTGGATGTTTTAGGGTTTCGCGGAGGTGATGAAATAAGTTCGTCTTCGTCCATTGCGGAAGAGGACTCATTCGAAGACTCTTCACTGTCCGACCTTGGTTCATCCTCGACGTTACTGGGAGCATGGCTGGGTTCTTTCTCTGGAGGCGCGGAGGGCTTGACGGGGACCTCTTCTACCTCGTCTTCACTGTCGCTGGTGTCGCTGCTGAACGCTCTGAAACGAGCCATCGTTTGTATTGTTCCAAAGAAATAGTGGCCTGAAACCGAACTGTTGTTGCACAGACGCCAAAGAGAATCAACGACAAATAACACACACAGCCACACCCCTGTTTTCCTTTAAACTTCCACTCTAAAGAATCTGTTGGAATCTCGTACAGAGATCTCAAAGCAATTTGTAAGAGAATGAACATATTGCTATTATCAAGAGAGAAAAAGGGTGATGTATGTTTGTTTCTACAATATTTTTACAGAGGCAGCATACGATAAAGTCCGTACAGAGAGCAATTTGACAGAACATGTAGTACAGCTTTTGAATATCATAAGTTATTTAGAAAAAAAAAATCACGCTCTCTTATCAAAGTTTACAACAGTAGCCTTGAGACGGCCACAAAATACAGAGAAGAGAAAATTGGAGTTACTCCAAAGTCACTCCTCACGATCAGTCGAATGGGCTGTTATACTTCCGATGCTGTCTGAAGATATATGTTTTGAAACTCCATTCATGAAGGTTCGCCTGTCATCTGTAAATCGGATACCTTCATCAGAAAGGGTAGATGCATGGACTGATACCATAAACAAACCTTCGGGTAGTGGGTGTCCAAAGGTATTCGTGCGGGAATGTCTCTTGATAAACAGTCGTCCCGGAAGGGCAACTGGTGGAGGCGTTTCAATCGCGGGTGAATTAATTAATCTAGAAAACGAAGGCACATCAGTCACAGGCATCATTCAAAGAACTCTCTCGACAATTCACTTACACCCCCGATTTTCTTCTAGGTGGTGGAGGTCTTTACCTGTGTTAGATCGGCGTAGTAGCTGATGTCAAGAAAAAAGAACGCACAGACTGGAGCAAATGGAGTTAGTCACACACACTCATGCGGCCAACAATGAAAGGAATGTCTGCTTACGAGGTAGGTTCTTCAATGTATACAGGCTCGTCGGCGTTGGATGCAGCACTGCTAGAACTACATCTATCAGTTGGATGTGGAGGCGATGGGTGGCAATCTCAAATATTACTCTTGGTCCGAAGCGTTTCGAGAGTGATTCCTGGTAATCAGATAGCGTGAGTCAGATACTCGGACGAAAAAGATGGTCGTCTAATACGCACGGATCAGAATTAAAGGAATCTTCCATCATGTTATTTTCATCACTGAAGCAATAGTAGGAACGTCAGCTTCAGGGTTAGTCACAAAATTTTATGAACCCCATCAGGGTTTTTCTTCACCTCGCAATGGCGTGCGTGTCCCCAGAAGGCTGAGATGCACTGCTTGTTCGCGACGGGTCTTCTGGGATGAGCTATTGTGCGATTCAACATTAATCTAGTTGTCCGCTTGAAAGAACAAATCTCACCTCAAAATCGGGTTGGTCTGCGGCGGAATTTGGCTTGGCCACGATATCGGTTGACATTGGGACAAGGAAGTCTAGAATTGGATAAGTGTCAAAGTGAAGATGGCGATGGACTGTGGAAAGGAGGGGCGTTCGAAAGTATGGCTGTAAAATCTTCCTGGCCTTTATATATGATTCCAAGTGACAACCCCTGACAAATCTGATATAATCTCATGGAATGAAGTGAGTGTGCACTTGTCAGTAGCCCTGAAGGATTCTATAGATATGGTTTGGTTTCTCAGCTTTCCAGTTGATCGGTCGTTTAACCTCGGTGTTATCATTCTAGAAGGCGTTGAATGCCATGAAGGCCGTGAATTAAAATTAATCGGGACATACTGGACTCGCTCGCATATCCTGGCCTCCACCAGCCACTCTACATACCGTGTCCTCCCCTACAATAAGGGTGGCTAGCGCAACGGAAGGCGACATGTTTCTTGGAGATTGCCTCGCACACAATGCCCAGTGGCTGAATCCTGATGACCGAAAAAAGAGCGCGTCGCGTAGCTTCTGGCCTCTTCTGGGGCGTTGGAAGGGTTTCAAAAATCCACACTAACATTCAGCACCTCTTTAGGTTCTTAATTGAGGGTGGGGTACCTGATGTACATAGATTCAGAAGAGGTACGAATTCCCATCACGGTGACCGTGAGCTTTGGGCTTGGCCATGGCATGCGGTGTGGTTGGATATTTGGCCGCCGGCGAGAATCGGCACGGCATTTACCTGACAGTACGGCCTCTACCATCTTGACCATGTCTTGAAACTTGCTTTCAACTTCAATCATCCACCAATTCTTTGTATTTTTGGATCCCATATAGTGGCATATACTCAGGATACATCTATGATGAGCTGGACGATGTCGAAACAACATTGTTTCAGTGTGTACACCACTTGGTTTTCAACCCATAACCGTCACGGTCAAGCATAAATCTCGGAGTTGCATTGAAGACATCGACGAAGAAAAGCTTTTAATTCATGACCGTGAGTGATTCAGTCGCCCTATGTGGTCCCATGTCAACAACATTATTTGTGGATGAATGCAGTCATGAGACATGCAGATTCTATTCTATCCTTCAACTTTACCTTTACCTCTTGCGGCGGTTCTATGAACATCCTCATTCATTCCACATCTTCAAGTGCGAAAATCATTTCTGATCAGGCAGTAAACCTCTCGTCTCAACCCTCTCAATTGTTAGATCGCCATCATGACAGCGATTTGGGGCTGGTTCAGCTGGATAACTCCCCAAGGTTCTTATTACCGAAGATTTGTCGTCATACTTCCCGAAGCCCGTGCTATGGCACTCCTTCCCGACAGCTTCTCGTGCAGAGGGCGGGGTTTATTCTATGTTCCTTCATGCCACGGAAATTCACCTTCATCACATGCACTATAAACGGACCAGCGTTACCGCTTCTGTTCTTCTTTGCAGAGAACCACGATCCGGCTTGTCCTTTGGACAGACTTTTGAATGGATATATAATGTCGTTGTCGGGAAATTGGTCACCTCCCCAGCCAGGATGCGATTCATCACATCAATTATCCTCTCTCTTCTTTCGTTGGTCTCCCTCAACCAGGCCCTCCAGTATCACGGTGCTGATTTCAGCTCTCTGGTCAACGTCGAAAATTCCGGCGTAGTCTATAAGGACTCCTCTTCGGCCTCAGGAGCCAAATTCGAAACTATCCTTCATAATCATGGAGTGAATCTTGCACGTATCAGGGTCTGGACGAGCACCAATAACGCCGATTACAGTCTCAACTATGGATTGGCGTTGGCAAAACGTGCCGCTGCCGCTGGCATGCAAATCTTTGTCGATCTGCACTATAGTGACACATGTAAGTTCTCGCTCCCGTTATATTCACCACATGCGTGATATTGAACAGAAACTTCTTTGTGCAGGGGCCGATCCTGGAAAGCAGGCCATTCCCAGTTCATGGCCAACAGACCTGGCCAGCTTGAACACTCAGATTTACACGTATGCCTTTGTTTTTTTCTATCCCTTAGAGACCGCTCGACATCAACTTTCAATAAAGATATACCATGAACCTTGTCAAATCATTTGCAGCACAGGGAACGCCGATTGCATTTATCCAGGTAAGTTAGTTCCAGCCTTCATAGTGATATAAGTAATGGGTTTTGATGTCTGATGTGCCGCATAGATCGGCAATGAGATCAACAGCGGAATTTTGTGGCCTGTTGGCCAAATTTCGGCCAACGGCTATGCGGGTCTTTCAGAACTTCTTCATTCAGCGGCGTCTGGCGTTCGCGCAGCATCATCCTCGACTCAAATTATGATCCATCTTGCTAATGGATGGGACTCGTCTGCTATCAGCTCTTTCTATTCTCAAATATTCTTACCCGGAAAATTGTCTACCTCGGATGTCGACGTCATGGGCTTCTCGTTCTATCCTTTCTACAATACAGGAGCAACTTTGAGCAGTCTCCAGTCCAGTCTGCAGAACATCATCAATAAATACGGCAAGGTCAGCACATTTTTACCTGTATGCCTTGGTCTGTTCACGATCGAGTTGTTGCCTGTTCCTGTCATCTAGAATGTCATGGTCGTTGAAACAGATTGGCCTGTGACATGCTCTGGGGTGTCACTTAGCACTTCTTCGGTTCCCGTCTCTGCCGCTGGACAATCCACCTGGGTGGCTGATATCAGAAATGTTCTCTCTGCTTTATCTGGAGGTCATGGACTTGGCATCGTATACTGGGAGCCTGGTTGGATTGGTAACGCTAACTTGGGATCAGGTTGCGCGGTAAGATCTACGAAACTCGTCAATATTTTGGAGGCTGGCTGATTGAAAACTATGATCAGGATAATCTTCTTGTTGACAGCTCTGGAAACACTCGTAGTAGCATATCTATGTTCTCAGCGTCGATGTAATCAATATCAATGGGTGAGCAATAACATGATTTTCGTCGTCCTGGGAAAAGTGTGAGAGATAGGAAGGAAAAAAAAAAGCTAAAGTACTTCTATGGCTGAAGTTGAGTTATTCTGGCTTTCACTGAAAACTGTCATCATAATCTGAAAAGCCTTGATCTTTTCCATTCATGTCCCCTCCTGTAGTCGGTCGATCAGCGATGATCCGCAAATCATCAGATAATACTGATCAGCACCCCCGCGGCGTTGTCTTTTCGAATTTCTACTTATCGAGGATGTCTACACAACCACCCGAGTCCAGGGCCCAATCATCGTGGTTTCAATGGCGCGCTATGTCTAAAAATATCCTACCCTGACCGATACTGCCCATGGTCTCCCCAGATCTCCCCAGATCTCCCCTCAAATCACGCTTGTGTCTGACGGAAACGCGCCGCTCTAGTCCATAACGATGCTTTGTCGGAGTCAATCAACGGCAATTTTACGGACATCAATACATTTAAAACACAAGGAACCGACTACTTTCAGTCCCCTCCCTCCGCTTTCCATCTTCCTCTTCCACTTCAACCACTATCCTCATAGCTCGCTTGGGACGTGATGGCTACCAAGCTTATCCAGATTCTAGATGACAACGCGCCGGATTTCAAGTATGGGGGAGGACAGTGGACACTGAGTACTCTCGTTCAGTGGTATCAGCAAACCTCAAATTATCCTGCGTTTGCTTCTGGTACAACTCTTGGCTCTTTCACACTGACATTCCAAGGTATGTCCCAACCTACGATCCGTCTCTTCTCCCTGGGAATGAATGGTTGTGACTGTATGCAGGAACCTCCATCGCATTTATTGGGAACACTCCCACGTCTGATCACTCCCAAACTGCGACAGTCAGCATCGATGGAGGTGCTCCGTACACAATCACCTATCCTGGAACCCCGCCTTCATACATCCAATGGTATCAGTCGCCTACATTGTCAGAAGGAACTCACACCATAACTGTGGGGAAGTTGGACGGGACAGCGGTCGACTATGCGCTCATCGAAGTGGGCCAAGATACCCCATTGTCTGGAAAGTCGGTTGTGGTGGACGATGATGATCCAGCGATGGTGTACAGTGGGAGTTGGTCGCGGAGTACTGCCGAATTTGACGCGGGATCGCTTCCGGACGGTTTTCCTTTGCATAACAGCACACATCGCAGTTCCACGGTGGGCGACACTGTCACTTTACGTTTTTCTGGTAAATTTTTTTGGTGTCGATCCTATCTTTACGTCTCTTATTGTTTGTTTTCTAGGCACCTCCTACGCTATTTACGGAATTTTTTCTTGGACAAATCTGGGTCTACTGTCTGCGACATACACCCTCGATGGAAACACAATTTCTCAAAGTTATCCAGTGACGACATCTTCGGGGCAGTATATTAAAGGCGACAAGGAAGCAGTAAATCTTCTCTACTTCTCACAGGATAGTCTATCAAGTGGGGATCATACACTCGTTATCACCATCACTCAAAGTCAAAATGTTCAATTCATGTTGGACTACATCACCTACGTTCCTTCATTTTCTACTCTCGCTACCATGCCCAAGCTCGATAACACCGGTACCGGTACCGTGAAAACCTCGGTCTCGGGAGCTACAGTATCCACCGCCTCAGGTTCCTCCAGTACAGGTCTGATCTCTTTTTTTCTATGATATTACCTGACACTCATAAGCACCATATTGAATGCAAAAAATAGGATCATCACATTCAACGGTCACTTCAATATCAGGAACATCGCATTCAACTGTCGGTTCAATCTCAGGCTCATCAGCCTTAGCTGGGTCGACCGCTGCTGCCAACGGTGCTCCGAACTCCCAAACTTCCAGTTCAAAATCAACCGTTCCTGTTGGAGCCATTGTTGGAGGGGTTCTCGGTGCAATATTCCTTCTTGGAATATTTTCTCTCCTCTTCATTTGGCTGCAAAGACGACGACCTGCACACCCAGGACAAGACTCCAGAAGTAGCAGTGAGTGCTATTTGACATATTCTTTTTCATGTACTCGTTGCTCAATCAGGCATTTACAGACAATGGCGCCCAGCAACTTACTAGCGACATGTCACAAGCCCAACCGTTTTCCCCGTACAGAGACGATCCCAATCAGATATCACCCTTCCAAACGAGTCCCTACGACAGCTCTGGTCAAATAGGGACTATGAATGATTCAAAGAGAGAAAGATTTGCTGCTTCTCCATCGACTATGCAACGGGCGGGGTCACCTTACCTCCCTCCTAGTTCGCCGAGCATTGCCCCTGGATCATCACACGCAACCTCCTCTCCGAGTGAAGATTTGGAATACGCCTCAAATCGACCAACTTCGGTGCCTCCTGCCTATGATGCACTCGTCCCTCTTAGAAGTCCAGCTCAGGCTCAGGCCTAGAGAACAACGACTACTGATATGTCATATTGTTGTATGACCTTTATCGCTTCTCGGACAATGTTTTCCTTGTTTACTTTTAATTTACTTAACGGTACTGTAGCATGTTCTCAAGTTGCAAGTTGTTCAATTCATCAAGGTTTTGTCAAGGCTTCAAACTTCCAAGACTTTCGATCTTTTGGTTCAAAAAAAGGATTCATATTTGCCAATGTCAAAGCAGAGGCTTCCGGATGGGTTTTGCGTTTTTTTAACGACATTGACATCATGACATGGCAACATTGGTGGAATGATCAGTTCAAGATCGTCTTGAAGTTCATCTTATCAAGACCTTGAACGAATTATTCAGACTCCGACTCGACATGCTTCATATCTCAAACTTCTTACTGCTCGTTCTATTCACGGTCACCAACGGTACGTTCTTGGCGATTACTATCCTTTACGCTCATTGCCGTTTGATAACTTCACTCTATAGCTATGGACATAACTCGCCATACCAAAAGGCTCAGTGCGAAACACTTCCTCTTTTTTTTTTCGGCAATGTTTTCTCGAAAAAATAGCTCAACAGATTCTTTCGAGCTCTTTGGTGATGTCCGTCGAGTTGTCTGCTTTGGATATTGAAATGTGAGATCATCCCACCACAAAAACGCTTAAGTTGCTGAGGCGGTGCTCGAAACTTCCCTCATGACATCGATCCTTGCGAATTCCGCTATCCCTTATGTCTGGGTGCCACCAGTCGTGCCTCAGTGGTGGGACCGTTTCAATTCTCAAGCCACACGCACAAGAAAGTTGGTATTAAAGTGTATTTCGAAGATCCGTTCTCATTTTGCAGGACTGATTCAACGGGGGCCAATGCCCGCTCTCTTCCCTTAAATAGAGTCACGACCAAAATAGTGGGGGTGGGGGTCACGCCACGACCCCCACTGGCTCGGAGTTATGTCGAAGTTCCCATTTTCGGACGGTAATGTAACGCGTGACGCGAGCACCGCCTGTTTTGGGATGTCACTCAATTTCCAT